>VYZW01012109.1:36491-68526 GCA_013401315.1 Balaeniceps rex
GGGCAGGCTGTAGTGATAAAATCTCTTTCGCTGCAGGGGCCCAGGTGGGGGAAGTGTTTTCTGTAGATTTGCATTGCTGCCTTTCTAGGTTTCAAGTCATGTCTGTTGGAGGGGCTCTGGGCATCAAAGAGCTAAAGGAGCCCTGCAAGGACAGAGGTGATATCTCTGCTGCTTGCAAAAGGCAGCTGAAATCTTTGGCTAGCTGAAAGCATAATTTTAGAGTTCCTAAGAAACCAAACAGGAATGCATCTTTCCCTCTCATATATGAGTGTATAACCTGCCCTATGCACTTGGGCTTAATTTTGTGCGTGTTGAAATTGAGGTTTCACTTGATTCCTCCAGACTCAGAGTTGCAGCCAAAGTGAAACAGAAGATAATTTTGTTTGTAACAGGTTGTGTGAGCAAGGAGGAGAGATTGAAGATTATTTCTTTGACCACATGAAGCACCCATGGGGGCTCTCTGTCCATACCATATGCCTCACTTCAAAAGGCAGCTCGGCTCATCTTACTTAAACACATACATTGTCAGTGTCTATCGCTGAGCTGAGTGGGATGAATTTCACTATGTCTCACTTTGCAGGGAAAAATCATCACTGCTGGGGCACAACTCTTCTGCTCTGTTTAGACATTTCCATTCAGATGTGATGAATTACTGCCTGGATGAGATGATCTCTTTCTGCTGAGTGTAAATGGCATCTAGAAAAAACTCTGATGGAGGTGCCTGCTCTGTAACCATCGAACACATCTGACCACAACTCAACATGCTCAACTGTCCAGATCATTTCTGCTCTAGAGGTCTAACAGCATAGAATACTTTTCCCTCAGAGCAAGGTGGGGGCTTTGTGGTGATGCGAATTAACTGTCATCATCAGATGTCTGTGGCTGTCCCACCCTGAAGCCAAAGGCTGGTGTAGTAGGGTCACAGTGCCTGGGACGCAATGGCAGAAGGCTCCTGGCAGCCTCTCTAATTTTAGAGAGAAGGATGAAGTTTATGAGGATGTTTCTGGAGGACTAAGGACAACACTTAGTCCTTGAGAGTCACCTCTGTGCAGCCAGATTTCACGCCCCTTTGCCCTCCGTTGGATTTGTGCCTATGCTTGGGAATCCTTTTACAGACCTTGTTAGGTGAGTTGAATCCATCCAAAGCCTTGGAGAGCAAGCCCTGTGCCTGGGTACATAGGCCAAAGATTATTTACCATTGGTGTAAATCTGTCCCCTTCATTCCAGCCTGAATTTATGATGTCTCAGCTTCAGTTTTCATCTTCTCTTTTTGAGACTGCAGAGCACTGCACTCTCAACACCATCTTTGTGTGTCTCTTTTCTGTGATCCCATCACATCCTCACAGTTTCTTGGATAAATGTAGTTAAGTCACATCCTCACAGTTTCTTGGATAAATGTAGTTAAGTCCTGTTAGTCCCTTAATGTCAGGCAGGTTTTTCCAGGCCTTGAGTTGTCCCCCTAGACTCTGAACCCCTCCATTTTGTTAACACCCTCTTGTAAGAGCTGGCACCACACAGAGCTGTGGCATCCAGAAATGATCCTAGTTAAGGGGTAATGTCACCTACCTGCTTCTGCTCAGCGTTTCTCCCATACATCTTCAGGGCTGCACTAGCATTGCTAGCCACTGCATGGCACTGTGAGATTGCAGTCAGACATTTCCTTCCTAACTCAATTTTTTCTCAGTTTCGCACTGGACAGGACACAGCTTACCACCCCTCTGGGTAGCCCACACCCATTTCTTACAGAAATTTCTTGCCCATTTCTCAGATCTATCACTGTGGCTCTTATCCATCATCACAGCCAGGTCTTCTGGCTCCCAACACAGATTTCTTCTGGTCCCTCCCTTGGCCTGATGGGGTGGGTTCAGGTAACTCTTTCCCATGTGTGTGTGCTGCCTTCATTGCTGAAGTCTGCTAGATGAGCTCTTCCAAAGACATCCTCCATCCCCACTCCCGGATGAGAGGTCTTTGCTGTTCTGCCTCTTTTTTTGCAGATTAGTCTTTGCCCTGCAGCAACTCTAACCTCCACACATGCTAATGCCATCAGGCTGTGCAAGGCTGTTACACTGTTCACATCAGAAAAATCCCCTTGAAGGAGCGACTTTGACCAGTTCCTTTTCATTACTTTCCTGCCAGCCCCAGGCAGCATCTGAATTGCATATAAAAATCCCCTTATCCATTCACAACAGCACGATATATTTAACATACAATAAATAAAGTTGCTTAGCAGAAATAATTTATTTTGCCAATTGCCAAGACACATTTTTTTTTTGCCACTGTAAAAACTATCGAGCAAATATTCCTTCTGTCTTTTACCACCACCTGGAGCATGACCACCAACCAACTGCTTTGGGTGGATTCATTAGAGGTTGGATCTAATTCCATCTCAGCTTCTGAAACAGATTTCAGTTGGCAATAGAAAAAAATCTACAACCCTGCTCCCAGACAAGTCCTTAGAGTCAAGTGCCTCACAAGCATGGCTCGGCCCTGTACACTTAATTTTATTGACATTTTGGTCAAAATTAGTTGAAAACAGAGTGCCCTTTTCAAAATAGCTGATTTGCCACTCTATTCCCTTTGATGTTCCAAGTTTCAGGTCCCAAGTAATAGCTGCACACAAAAGTTACAGGCTGTCTCTCTCTGTATCATCCGTATAGGTACTTGTTGAATTTTCTGCTCTGTCCTCACCCTTTTTCGTTGCAGTTTGACTTTTGTTAAGCTGCAGCTTTCAGGCTTTCTGTGTGGTTTCCCATCTGTTCTTAACTAAAACTTTCATAAGGATATGAAGCTCTTTAAATACTCAGTATAGAAAGAGCCAAAGAAATAATTAACTCAAGAATTTTCTCAAGGTTGTAATATAAATGGCCTGGAAAGTTTGGAGAACTCCACAGTTCTCAAGCAAATCCTATAGTGTCTCATCTTTCCAGCTCAGTTCTTCCAGCATGGATTAAAATCTCACTCTGTGCAAGATTTCAAATATAGATGCTCTGTTTCAGGATCCAGACCCAGGCATCCAGGACCTTGGCAGAGGGGCTAGTCTCCATGTTCAGCTTGTGGTGAGGGTCTGCCATATTTCCACACTAGACAGATGCTTGTAGAGCACATCGTAAGTTCAAAAGGCAGAAGCTACATGACTGGGGTGATTGTCTCTGAATTTTGGTACTTTTGTAACCTTTCTGCAATTATTACCATATGTCCGGGCACTGGGGCTGCCTGGTACCTCTGACGTCTGAGTCCAGCTGTTGCACCTTGACAAAATCTTGTTGCAATATCCTTATTTTCCATGCTCGTAAATCCAGAGAGATGCACCTCACTGGTATGTTATATTGCCACACACATGGCAGTGGGCTGCCGGAGAAGCAGTGTGTGGCAGGGCTTGCTAACGTGGATGGTGATTCTTTGATTGCCATGGATAATTAGGTGTGATCTCTCCAAGGACTCAATGTATATCTCTAGCTCACTAATCATCCCTGTGACAAGATAAATAGTTCAAACTATGGCATGCTCGTGGCATTGTTATGCAAATCAGTTCACACTAAAATAGGACTGCTGACTGAGGAGCTGAACCCATAGAGTGATATGTCCAGACCCTCCTTGCCTAACTAATAGTACAGAGGCCTTTTCACCTGGATTTAGATGCCTGAATGTACTTAAAATTGAACCAAATCCCTCCTGTATGGAGAACTTCGGTGAATAATGCATGAGCCCAGTACTTTTGAAAAACGTTATGTTGTCTCTGATGTTGCATCCCTGATTTCAGAGAGGCCTCCAAGTCACATGGAGGGACCTGCTGTCCAGCCAGTCATGCACCTGCACAGACATGTTTCTGTCCTGAAGTTGAGCTCCTGAAATGTTGAGCTCCCTTTGTACTCCAGGGAGCTCAACATTTCAGATCAGGCTGCTCAAAAACCTACACTGTCAGTAGAGATAAGCAGAGGACTCCATGAAGCCCTCTCTATCACCCTCTGGGAGAGTCTTGTTTTCCATACTGATCCACTGCTAGGAGGCCACTTATGGTCTCAAGGACCCCATGACAACCCATAACACCAGCTACTGTCCTCTGTGATCCCAGCTCTGGTTCTGGATCCACGCTGCAGATAGGAAAGGAGATGGCTTGCAGGGGAACATAATCACTGTTGGTTTCTTCTTTTCTAGATGTGGATGAGTGTGGTGCAATCTCTGGCGTGTGTGATGGCGGTGAGTGCACCAACACAGCAGGCAGCTACGTGTGCACATGTCCACGCGGCTTCATGACCAGCCCTGATGGATCACGCTGCATTGGTAAGATGCTAAATAATAGATCTCAGGACCACAGATACAGGGAGAGATTGCACTCTGAAACCCAGACCTGGTGATTTGCAAATCACTATCCAGTCATCACCAGATTTGCAAATCAAAGTGCACATTGCTCCTGCAATAGCTGGAAAATGCTCTTTTCCATGTGCTGTCCTTGCATCTGCCATGGCTGACACGGTCCGTCCTGGTCACAGGTTTTGATGCTGTTGCAGACCAGGACTTTTTCCATCTCCATAACTTGGACTGTAGGTGCCTCAGTGCTTGAAGTGTTTGACAAGGGGTTGCTAAGAACACTAGGAGGAGGACTGGGGTGGAAGGTGTCTGGCTGGGATAGTGGTCAGTTTGAGGAAGGATCCTTGTGCTCCTACTCACAGAACTGCACCAGCTAGTGGGAGAATCCCAGACACTACCTCTTTTCTCCTGCATTAGATGTCAGCCGGGGAGAGACACCAGTACTCCCCCTACAGCTGAACTGCAGGCACAGTGTGTGGTTGTGGAGTGTGTAAATTCAAGGAAAGGCTTGCAAGGCTTCCTGGAGCAAAGAGGGACCCAGTGAGGGGGAACATCCAACAGCTGCACATTCATCTGCTTGCTTTGCAGAGGTGAAGGGGGGAAAAGTTTACTCCAAGTGTTTGCATAACCAATGCAAATAAACAGACTTTTACCATCTCCTTCTCTTTCCTGCTTAGACCACAGGTAATGGCTCATAAATCCCTACTGCCCCAAGCTAATAATCAGTAAGGCTGTGAAAACTGGCTTCATCTCACTGAACTCAATCTTTCAGGAGTGAGTTGCTTTGCACTGAGTTGTTTGTGCGGATCCCCTCTGTACCCAGTGGAGAGAAAGAGGTGCTTCCCAAGCACAGCGCAGGGCACTACAGACACCTATTCCTGCACCCATGCTGAACCTGCGGGTTTACAAGGCTGTCGTGTAAGCTCGTGCACATTACCTCGTAGCCCACCTTCCTCCCACAGTATCTGATTTCTGGCAACAAAATGACTCCCAGGCTCGTATGGAAATCACAGTCTTGCAGTCCCCACCCTGCAGACTGCATGAAGGGCTTGGTGGGACTGGTGTGTGCTGCTCCACCGGCTCTGACATACCTGTTCACCCCTGTCTCAGTTTGGCTCAAGGTGTCTGTATTTCAAAGCTTCCCAGAACTGACGTGAGTCCAGGCAAGCTTTCCCCAGACTGACAAGCTCTCCTGCCTCCAGACTGCAGAGCCTGGAGTGAATCTTGCATGTTTAACAGATCAAAATTCCTTTCCAAGCCTTGTAAATATTTGATGGTCCATTTCTCTTTGTAACAGACAACAGTTTCTATGATAAATAGATCAGCTCTCTGTTTACTTGCTCTCAGCAGGGTCACTTAGTTTAGTCAAAAGGAATCCCAGGGTTTGTCTCACTGTTCAGAAAGTTCATTCGCCTTTAGAAAGGTAAGGATGCAAGGATTTGTAAAGAGGAGCTGTTACAGAAAAGGCAAAGATCATTGTTAGTGCAATGGAAAATGTCAGCCACAGCTTTCTGTTGAAAGTCCTGGAAATTAATACAGAAGAAAAAAATTTCCAAATTCTTTTATATCCACAGAATCTGGAGTAAAAATTAATCATGTTCTAGTTCCGGAAAGAAAAATGTTGTAAAGTATAATGTACGAGTCACCTTGTTTGGGAATCTGATAGATTTTAATGAGAATGAAATTCTTTTCCTCCCTGTTTCCCAGACCCTGCCATAAGCCTGGAGGTGTGTGACGGCTGTCGGATGAGTCATACGGACATTTCCCCACTTTCCTTGAAACCAAGTGCTTCAAGAAATGAAAACTAAATAAAATTAGAAAGCCAAAATTTAAAAATAGTCCAAAGCTTAGTTAGCTGCAGTGGACTATGACTGCATCTGAACTCAATACATCATGCTCTAGCCATTTCCCTGAGCTAATATGTGCTGCTAGTGTGCTGTCACATTTTGGGACAGACAATATTTTTGCTGGCAAAATGCACAGTTACTATTGGGGTGGTGTTGTCCCAGGATCCATATTTTGCAAGCCCTGCTTCTATCGTTTGAGGGGGTTTTAGTGCTCATTTTGAGAGTTTATGGTAGTTTAAGCCTGCAATTTATGTCCTATGAAATAAATCAAAGAAATAGTTTGTAAAATTGAAAATTCATAAATAAAGTGGCCACCCTTAAAGCACGAACAGCATCAGGAGAGAGCAGAAGAGATTGTCATGCTGCCACCTCTCAGATGTTTAGACTGGAAGTGACCGCAGTGTCTCATATATCATGGGGCACCAGCACTGGCTATGTGGTGACTTTATGGTGGCAGCCTTGATATATTCTCATCCCTTTCCCCTCCCTTTTTAGTAAAGTAAACACCTTTTTATTGCATTTGAATAATCTCCTGTAGTTTTTGCAGCTGAAACAGCAAGACACTGAGCTTGAGTTGATCCCAAATCTCATTAGCCACTTTCACTGCCTTCCTCAGTAAAATGCAAACAGCGGCGTAGCTGGAGAAAGTCCGTCATAGTTTGAAATGAACATTTACTGAATGATTCAACCACCTGTGCTTGACACAAAGAATCCAGTTCCACACATGTTCATAACGGTTTCATTCATTTATGCTTGTAAAAGACAGACTCAGTGTTTTGCGGGCAGCAGAAGGATCTGCTCCAGCAGGCTGTGAGTTTTTTTTTTTCTTTCAGTACAATAGGTTGCTTTTCAAGAACAGCTTAAAAGAATAATTTTCAAATGAGAAAAATGACCTTTCAGGTGCATTTCCAGACATGCACATGGTGTTCCCTTGTTCGTTGCAAGTCAGCTCCTGCACATTGCTTTCTTTGCTCTTTTTCCCTGATAGTGCAGCAAAGCTCTGAGAGATTTGGATCTTATCGCCTCTTGGGCAACATCAGCAGATTTACTACCTACAGTTCTGGGTAGGGCCAGCTCTTGCTTATCGTTGCAGTCCTGGGCTCAGAGAAGGTTGTGAGGGTGTTATGAGGACTTCACCTGCCTGGAGAACCCTTTTTGCCTGCTTTGGTCATTATCCAGGAAAGGAAAGAGCAAGAGGAAAAAGGAAATATGAGGAGATATTTATGAGGGCAAGAAATGACAAAAGGGAAGTGGTGTGAGGGTCACAGGCTCAAAACAGATTGATAAGGAGCTGGGGAGGGACCCTGAGCAGAGCCCCCCAACAGCTCCCAAGGCATCGAGGGAGCTGGCGATGCTGCCAAGCAGAGGTCTGCCCAGTCATCTGCAGGGACCAGAGGGTGTACGAGGGCTCCATGGTTGCTCCATAGTGTGAACGTGTGTGGGAACCTGGACTGCAAACTGGTCATTCAGTCCACATTTGTAAAGCATTTCCCCCTAGAGAGAATCATTTTTTATCAGATCATTTCAGGGATGCACATATACCTCAACCTTGTAACCATTGAACTGGGAGGTGAATTTGGAGAAGAGTGAACGGCCAGGGAGGGGGTGAATTTATTATAGCAGTTGCCATAGCAATAGCCAATAGTAAAGAAACTGTCCTGCAATAACACCCAGATCTTCCCTGTTTGCACTGCAGCCCTCCTGCGGTGAGACAGCAGAAGCACTGGTGGCCTAGGTGTGCCATGGATATTGCAGTTTGGTGGGAGCTGTGCACAGAGGGGTGCTTTGTGCCTTCGCTCTGGCATGAGTCTTCACCAAGACAGACACCACCATCTAATCTGACCCAGACAAGAATGAAATTGGTCAGTTTTCCAGAAACAGAGAACATATGATGGCATCATCGGTCCAGACTGACTGTCCTCACCGCAGTATTTTGCACCCTTCTTCCTTGCAAACCAAGCACCATTGGACATCTTGGGTGGAAGACCTTTGGCTACATGCTGCTGTGTTGCAGCTCCCTTCTGAGCTAATAGCCCTCAGGTCCTTTGTAGTCAGAGCCAACTGCCTTTTGCAACCACTAGCTTGTTTGGGTTTGGTCACTTGAGCTTCTCAGTTTCTGTACATGACAAGACAAAGTGAGAGAAACATTCACCCTTTAAAGTTCTCTCCTGGGAAGCAGTACCAGTACTTTCTATTCCTCCGTCTCTCCCTGCCCCTACCCCACCACCAAAGAAACAAACCAGGTTTGCATCAGACTGAGAATTGCAAAATCCCTTGCAGGTGCACAACAGATCTTAGACACCTTGTGCAGACCACAAAGGATGTCCACATTGAAAGGGAAGACAGAGATTAGCTGTGCTGGATAGTCACTCAGAGGGTGGAGCTCCTGGTGTGGTGCTTCTCCTGGGCATCAGGACACACACACCAGGGCATCATGGCCCACCCAGATGGGTGCAGACTCTGCCAGACCCCAGCAGGAAGGTCCAGCTTGGAGTTGCTCCTGTCCCATTATGATAAGCTGGCCGAACTCCATCTCCTGCTTTACCGCTCCTGCCTGGACCTTGTAAAGCATCCACAGCCTCTCTGAATCAGAGACTTCTGACAGACCTGTGGCTCTGTCCCCCACCTCTGTGCGCTGTCTAATCTCATGTGGAATTTTACCTCCTTTCTCGCCTGCAGCATTATCTGATTTACTGAGGTTATTGTGCAAACCTGTTCCCTTAACAGCTGCAGAGGAAAGCAGAACAAAATCATGATGGCTTTGTGCTCGTACCTCCAGTGTGTGGGTGGTCCTGCAGGAGGTCACAGAGGGACTGCAGGGACCCACTGTTCTTTCCATCCACTCCCCTCTGTGCCCAAGGCAGCTCCAGATGAGTTTTCAATTAGTTCTGACCTTCATTTCTGAGAGAGATTATTACAAACTGCAGCAAAGACAGCTGAATTTAATAAACATTTGTCCAGATGGATAAGGGCTGGACCATTCCCTCTATTACACAAACTGCTGTGACCTCCCTGCCTTGTCAAAGTTGTCAGCACATGTCTGTCTATGGGGAAGGAGGTTCCGTTCTCCGAATCACTCCTTGCCCATTAACTGGCTGGCTGTCATCGTGTATCACAGCTTTTGGGACAGCAAGCATCCCACAGAACAACAGAGGAAGCTGGGTGGGATCTGTCCTCTCTAATGCCCAAAGGGTTTATTCCAAACTGCCACCCTCACATCTAGAAGTTTATTTAATCTCAGCCCTAAGCCCTCACTTAGCTAAAGTCCCATCAAGGGTTTGAGGTGCAGCTTTTCCAAATGCCCTGGCTTGTTCAGAGAGCAGCTTCTTTCTGGAGTAAGTGTGGGCTACGTGCTAAGTAACATCAACCTGTCAACGCGCTGTGGAAACACAGCCCTCTTCTACACTCCAGCAGCTGCTGAAACCTGCAAAGACGTGGACATTGCTCTTGTACTCCTGCCACTTGCCAGAGATCAAGGGCTTGGGATGACCCAAACACTCATGTGGCTAGGACTTCCCTTCATTAGGATTAGGAGCTAATCCAGTGCTGCATTCAATCCCCTCGCTTAAATTTCCCTTCTCCTAGTCTGTCTTTCTTTCTGCAAGTCCCTTTGGTGGATAAACTGTCCTAAAAGGGAATAGTTCTTGCTGAACTCAATGCTACAGAATGGCGGAAAGGATGTGTCTGAGAAAAGACCTGCTGGTTTAGTCACCCTGGCTTTAAATGGGGTCACTGTCCTCTGCAAGTCGCTGAGCTGTGATTAGAGAAGAAATGTAACCACAGCCCACAGATCAAACAGCTCCATGCAATTAATTTCAATTATATTTCAGGAAAGTGTCAGCCTGCTGGCTAATGTCAGTCTAGAGGCACAGATGACAAATCAGACCAGACTTTCCCCCTCGTTAATTTACTTGAGAAACAAGGACGGGAGATGAATGAGTGGAAGATTTCAGGTTTTCCTAGAGGACCTGGTGCCAGATGGAGCCTGCCAGACATGTGAAAGACCCTCAGTCTCCTGGGCCTTGTCCAGAAGCCACACACACCAAACACCAGTGCCAGGCTTGGTGTCTGTGGCTTTGGCCAGGCTTGTGGACTTTGACCACCATCCAGGGCTCATTCTCCTTCCAGCTCAGTCCAGGCTGTGGGAACTAACCCATGACCTGAAACAGGCATCCACTGGGAATGGGAGTGATCAGGCTGGAGGGATGTGGGATTGGGAACAGCTCCATTTGTTTAGCGAGAGATGCTGGGACCACTGGGACCTGGCAGGGAATGCTTCCTCATGGGAAGCCTGGGACGTGGGACATTTGCCATTAAATCAGTTCTGGGAAGGAGAGGTAGGTCCTTGCCAAGCCTGAGATGTGCAGGACCACACTGGACAGCACGGCTGTGGTAAGGTCCTTGCTTAGCACAGCATTGGGGATCACTGACTAACACTGGAAAGCTTGTACCTGGATCCCCAGCCTGACCAAAGTGGTGTAGGAGATGGCTGACCACCTTGGTTTGCCAGCTCTGTCCTGCAACAAGTGAGAGCAAGGGAAAGGACTGTTGCAGCCAGGGCTTCAGCCTAGAGCAGGAATGGCTGGGGAATGCCCACTCACTGTCTGGGAATCCTCAAAATAGTAGCAGGCAGCGCTGGATTGTTTTTATCACAGGGAAGTGTTTTTAGTGGCAGAAGTTAGAGGAAAATATATCATGCCGGGTCCAACAGCCTAAGAGAGAAGAAGACACTGCCACTCCACATGGCCAAGTTCAGGGCCTGTTGTACAGTTATATTGGCACTGATGGCCAACCCTTGGTCACAAATGTAGTATAAATAAGCAAGACAGACACTAACGTCAGAGGAGGAATCTGAAGAATGGAGATCTCAGCCCCAGGATGCAGTTTTGTTGAATAATGTATTTAGTCCGGAACAGTTTATCTGTCCCCACTAGGGGATGGGTCAGGCTGTCCAGTAGTGGAAGTGTCAACGTTTGCAGTGGTCTCACCTTCCCTCGGCCTGTTCCCTCTCCCAGCTGGTGTGTTGGGTCAGTGGGGGAACCCGTCCCTGACATCTCTCATCAGTGTAGAAACTCTAGTGAGAGGAGGGAGACACCTTCCCATTTCTCTGGGAAGGTGAGGAAACATGGGATGAGGTGGGGGATCTCATGTGCTTTCTGCTCTGTGAATTCAGCCAGAATCTGCTGGGTCAGCTTGTTCTTCCTGCAGGGAAGGAAGGCAGCTCCCAATAGAGAATCCAATGGAGAGGGACAGCCCACCTACTGCCTGTTTCTGGCTCTCGGTCAGGCTGCTTATAGTATTTAGGACCTTAAATGGGAATGTGAGATCTAGTACTGGGCAATAAGGCCTGGCCCTACAGTCCTGATGTGCTCCAGATGGAGGTTCTGGAGAACCTCACGATCTAGGAGGATGAGGCAGAACAGGAGGTCAGATTGGAACATTGAAAAGCCAGAGGAGATGCCACTGGGAACAGGCACTCAGGACCTGACTGAGAGTATGGTGATGACATGCTGTGAATGCATTTCCTTCCCCTCTCCCTCTCTGCAGACCAGCGAATTGGGACGTGTTTCTCTGCCCTGATTGGGGGCCGCTGTGCCGGGGACCTCCCCGGCCAGTACACCAAGATGCAGTGCTGCTGTGACTCAGGGCGTTGCTGGGCCATTGGTCAGACCCCAGAGATGTGCCCTGTCCGGGGCTCTGGTAAGTGCAACACAAAGGACCTCCACCTGCTGCTGGGCCAACTCATGGCTCTGATGGCCCTAGTGGTACCCCAGGCGTGGCGCGGAGAATCATCAACATAACACCCAGAGAAAGGTCACATGGGGATGCTAGCTCCCCTGCCTTGGTCTCACCTGAAGTTGAGCCAGATGAGTTCAGCCAAGGCAAGAATTTAGCCCTTTCCTCCTACCCCTTCAGCTCTCTTTGGCTTCCACTGTAATTGAACCTTGGGGCCAAATGAGGGTGCAGGAGGAGGCCTTGAGAAGGCACAGCACTGCAGATCTATCTCTCTGCCTCTCTTCTTTCATCACCAGCAGGGCAGAGCTTTACAGTGTCTGGCACCCTCCTGTGTCCTGTCCTTTCCCACATGACGGGAGGCCACAGTGCCAGCTGTCCCACGCACCCCGAGAAGCTGTTGCCAGACACCCTGGCAAGCTGTGTCTCATCATCTGCTCTGGAATGGAGGGTGTTAAAGCCCTCCTCACCCATCTGCCCTGTTCCCATCAGCACCCACCCTGCCAGTCCGTCTCCATCCCTCTGTTCTCTGCACTCTGGCAGAGGCCGGAGGGGGATTCAGGCACTCTTGGAAAAGCACTAAGGCAGCTGTTTTGTTTCAGATGAGTACCGCAGGCTTTGCATCGAAGGACTCCCAGTTGTGCCAGGGTTCCCTGGGAGCTTTCCAGGAATTCCTGGATTTGGGCCCAATGGTGTTGGGCCAGGACTCAACGGGCCTGGAGGCATCGGACCAAATGGGGCAAATGGACAAGGCGGGATCCCAGGTCTGCCTGGAATGGGCCCAGGAAGTTCAAGCATTGGTAATTAAAATTACTTTCTTACTGTGCTGACCCAATTTGGCTGCCTGTCTCAGAACACAGGCAGCGTGTCTGCCTGCGTGCCGGCCTGCTTCTCTGAGCCATGCACACATGAGCAAAGTACCCATGCTCTTAGCCAGCTACAAGGTTTATTTTGACACAGAGGGGGTGATGGGATGTGACAGTAATGCTGTGCAGGATGCTGAGCCCAGAAGCAGATCAAACAGCGTCTGCTGGCAGAGCAAGGCTGGCTCCAGTGCAGAATATCTTTCTAATTACCAAATAGAAATGAAGCTTTCACGTCACCACCTCACTCTCTGCCTCCCCCCAAACAAAACTGTTTTTCCCACCACCTTGGACATCTCTCTCGTGCATCCCCTTATAGCTCCTTGTTAAGGGCTGAAGCCTGTGAAAATGCACTAGATGTCAATAAATATTGATTCCCACCTTGCTTCTGAGAGGCTATGCCATCTTGTGTGCACCAGTGGGGTAGGAGCATGCCAGGTACCTCAGCACCCTGCAGAGATTTCTGAGGCAGCTGAGTTTGTGTCTGCAGCCCCATGGTTGTTCAGGACCCAGGGGACCACTGGTCCATCAGTGTTTGGACTTACTGACCCTGGTTCCTGGGGACAATCAAAGGAAGGGAGCTGTAATCCTCTACCTGATGCTGTCTATGTGCTTTCCAGGAACCGCCACTTTGAATCAGACCATTGACATCTGCAAGCATTTCACTAACCTCTGCCTGAATGGACGCTGCATCCCCACCCCATCCAGCTACCGCTGTGAGTGCAACATGGGGTACAAGCAGGATGTGCGTGGAGAGTGCATTGGTGAGTAGGCTCTGCTTGACACGCACACGGGTCAGCTCCAACTGTGCCCCATGCACGCTCCTAACAGCACCTCAAGCTGCTGTCCCGAAAGCCCCCATCCCAGTCAGAGCTCCCCGCAACAGGCTGGAGATAGAGGGCTTGTGTCAGGTAATGAAGCAGCATGATGGAAAGGATATGTCTGCCCCTGAGGAACGTTCAGGGTGACAACTCTAGTAGCCACAACATTGCCATTGGCTTAGCGGTGGCCAGTTCACACCATGGGAAGCCCCATATAACTGGCCCCTGGGCAGGGCACTCTGCCAGTTACCAGGCTGCTGCCTGCTCTGCTTACCCCACAGGCTTAGGCTGCAGCCCTGACGGTCACCCTGGCTAGCTGGTGGCTGTGCAAGCCTACTCAGAAGCTTGAAGTCTCTGAGAAATTAGAATGAGAAGGATGTCACCTTTCAAAAGAATTACCATTTTATAAGTAAGTGGGCTATTTTTTCTGAGAACTGTACGAGACTGTGTCCTGCTGAAAGAAAGTGGTGTCCACCCACTGCATCTGCAAAGAACAGCCTTCATATCCTGACATCTCCACCCAAGCAGACCTCCCAAGGGCTGAAATAACTGTCCAGACCTTAGGTTGTATGGAGAGCCAGCACCTGGAAGTTCCCCTAGCACCTGAAGGCAGTGGTGGATGTCATAGCTGGAAGTATGCCCAGCTAGAAGAACTCTTCAAACACACAGCTATGTTATAAGAGGAGCTCAACAGGCAGTGCAGTATCCAGGAATGTGAGAGATTGATACATGGTAGTGTGTGCTGTCCCAGGCTGAGTGACAGCCCTACCTTAAGGCTGCACAAGGGGGAGGTAAGCCCACATTCAACCTTGAGCTGACTGACACACATAACTCATAAGACGAAGGAGATGGGACCCTTGTCTCTGCTCAGGGCAGAAGGAAGAACCTTCCTCTGAAGTGCCCCTACATAAGAGATATGACGCTCTGGATTTGGAGAACAGAGCATGTGAGTAACAGACAAGATCCAGGAAAAGCTAACCACGCAACCTTGATCCAGCCCCCCACATGCATTAGAACCAGTGCCCCCAGAAAAGCACGTAAAGCATTGGTAATTGGAGATTCCTTACTGAGAGGCACTGAAGCACCCAATTGCCATCCACACAATTTCTCTAGAGAAGTTTGCTGCCTACCAGGAGCTCACATTTGCGACATCCCTGAGAGGCTGCTGAGACTGGTGAACCCTCCAGATTATCACCCACTCCTACTATTCCATGTAGGGTCTAATGATACTGCGACAAGGCAACTTAGAACCACCAAAAGAGACTATATGTCACTCAGAGCAATGTTAAAAGAATCTAGAGCATAGTTGGCGTTCTCTATCCTCCCAGTCAGAGGAAGGGGTTCAGGAAGGAGGAGAGAAATTTAACAGTTAACCTGGCTGCGTGACTGGTGCCATACTCAAGGTTTTGGTTTCTATAATCTACCTTTGAGAAGCCGGGTCTGTTGGGAGCTGATGGGATTCACCTGATCAAGAAGGTCTTCACCAACAAGCTGGCCAGACTTAGGAGGAGAGCTTTAAACTAGATTTAGTGGGAGAAGGGGATGGAGATTTGAGCAACAGAGAAGAGACAGGAGCTGCTGATGTATTAGGAATGAACAGGGAAACACCTGTGAAATGCCTGAAAGGAATTAGGGCGTGTTCCTCTAAAAAGGTCAGAGGGTTGATAGCCCAGCTGAAGTGCCTCTATACCAATGCATGCAGCATGGGTAACAAACAGGAGGAGTTGGAAGCCACTGTACAGCTAGAAATCTACACTGAAATGTGGTGGGACTAATAGCACCACTGAAGTGCTGCAGTTGATGGCTATAAACTGTTCAGAAGGGAAGATATGTCAAAACACATGGAAGATGGAGATGATTAGAGTCAGCCAACATGGCTTCACCAAGGGCAAATTGCACCTGACTGATCTAGCGGCCTTTGACGATAGAGTCACTGCTTCAGTGAAGAAGGGAAGAGCTACGGATGTCATCTATATATACTTCTGAAAGGCCTTTTATACAGTTCTCCACAACATTCTTACCTCTAAATTGGAGTGATACGGGTTTGGCAGATGGACTGTTGGATGGATAAGAAATTGGCTGGATGACTGTGTCCAAAGAGTTACAGTCAATGGCTCAATGTCCAAGTGGAAACCAATAACGAGTAGTGTCCCTCAAGGGTCTGTACTGGGACCAATACTACTTAATATCTTCATCAGTGACATAGATAGTGGGATTGGGTGCACCCTCAGCAAGTTTGCAGATGACACCAAGCTGAGTGGTGCTGTGGATTCACTTGAGGGAAGAGATGCCACCCAGAGGGACATTGCTGACCGTGCTGTCAGGATGCTGAGCACTGGAGTTGAAAGGACGGGCTCAGCAGCTCACAGGAGGCAGCCTTTCTTGCCTGTCCTGGTGTCTTGCTTTGCATTCCCTGCATAATGGTGACTCACAGGCTTAGGCTTTTCTTCCTGCAGATGTGGATGAGTGCTCCAGCAGCCCCTGTGTGCATGGTGACTGCGTGAACACACCTGGCTCCTACCACTGCAAGTGCCACGAAGGTTTCCAGAGCACCCCCACAAAGCAGGCTTGCATCGGTAAGTATTTTCTGTCTCTCCTACTGGGAGGATGCAGTGTGCTGCAAGAGTGTCAACAGGGTTATCAGAGACTTGGGTACCAAAGGAAAATGTTTGTAAAGTGGAAACAGAGTGAGGAGTTCCCAGCACCAAACAACCTCCCATCCAGGTGTGTGATGGGATTTCAGGAAAACTTATTTGAGTTGCCAGCAGTCTCCTGAAATCTGCCTAGGAGAAGTTTCCTCTACCTTTATCTACCTTAAAATTGGCTAGCGGCAATCAAGAAACTTATAGAGTCCTTTTCAAGAGCAAAACTCTATTTAAAGATAAAAACATTTTGTTTTGACAAGAGAGAGGATTTTGAGGAATTTTTGTATCAATNGTGTGCTGTCCCAGGCTGAGTGACAGCCCTACCTTAAGGCTGCACAAGGGGGAGGTAAGCCCACATTCAACCTTGAGCTGACTGACACACATAACTCATAAGACGAAGGAGATGGGACCCTTGTCTCTGCTCAGGGCAGAAGGAAGAACCTTCCTCTGAAGTGCCCCTACATAAGAGATATGACGCTCTGGATTTGGAGAACAGAGCATGTGAGTAACAGACAAGATCCAGGAAAAGCTAACCACGCAACCTTGATCCAGCCCCCCACATGCATTAGAACCAGTGCCCCCAGAAAAGCACGTAAAGCATTGGTAATTGGAGATTCCTTACTGAGAGGCACTGAAGCACCCAATTGCCATCCACACAATTTCTCTAGAGAAGTTTGCTGCCTACCAGGAGCTCACATTTGCGACATCCCTGAGAGGCTGCTGAGACTGGTGAACCCTCCAGATTATCACCCACTCCTACTATTCCATGTAGGGTCTAATGATACTGCGACAAGGCAACTTAGAACCACCAAAAGAGACTATATGTCACTCAGAGCAATGTTAAAAGAATCTAGAGCATAGTTGGCGTTCTCTATCCTCCCAGTCAGAGGAAGGGGTTCAGGAAGGAGGAGAGAAATTTAACAGTTAACCTGGCTGCGTGACTGGTGCCATACTCAAGGTTTTGGTTTCTATAATCTACCTTTGAGAAGCCGGGTCTGTTGGGAGCTGATGGGATTCACCTGATCAAGAAGGTCTTCACCAACAAGCTGGCCAGACTTAGGAGGAGAGCTTTAAACTAGATTTAGTGGGAGAAGGGGATGGAGATTTGAGCAACAGAGAAGAGACAGGAGCTGCTGATGTATTAGGAATGAACAGGGAAACACCTGTGAAATGCCTGAAAGGAATTAGGGCGTGTTCCTCTAAAAAGGTCAGAGGGTTGATAGCCCAGCTGAAGTGCCTCTATACCAATGCATGCAGCATGGGTAACAAACAGGAGGAGTTGGAAGCCACTGTACAGCTAGAAATCTACACTGAAATGTGGTGGGACTAATAGCACCACTGAAGTGCTGCAGTTGATGGCTATAAACTGTTCAGAAGGGAAGATATGTCAAAACACATGGAAGATGGAGATGATTAGAGTCAGCCAACATGGCTTCACCAAGGGCAAATTGCACCTGACTGATCTAGCGGCCTTTGACGATAGAGTCACTGCTTCAGTGAAGAAGGGAAGAGCTACGGATGTCATCTATATATACTTCTGAAAGGCCTTTTATACAGTTCTCCACAACATTCTTACCTCTAAATTGGAGTGATACGGGTTTGGCAGATGGACTGTTGGATGGATAAGAAATTGGCTGGATGACTGTGTCCAAAGAGTTACAGTCAATGGCTCAATGTCCAAGTGGAAACCAATAACGAGTAGTGTCCCTCAAGGGTCTGTACTGGGACCAATACTACTTAATATCTTCATCAGTGACATAGATAGTGGGATTGGGTGCACCCTCAGCAAGTTTGCAGATGACACCAAGCTGAGTGGTGCTGTGGATTCACTTGAGGGAAGAGATGCCACCCAGAGGGACATTGCTGACCGTGCTGTCAGGATGCTGAGCACTGGAGTTGAAAGGACGGGCTCAGCAGCTCACAGGAGGCAGCCTTTCTTGCCTGTCCTGGTGTCTTGCTTTGCATTCCCTGCATAATGGTGACTCACAGGCTTAGGCTTTTCTTCCTGCAGATGTGGATGAGTGCTCCAGCAGCCCCTGTGTGCATGGTGACTGCGTGAACACACCTGGCTCCTACCACTGCAAGTGCCACGAAGGTTTCCAGAGCACCCCCACAAAGCAGGCTTGCATCGGTAAGTATTTTCTGTCTCTCCTACTGGGAGGATGCAGTGTGCTGCAAGAGTGTCAACAGGGTTATCAGAGACTTGGGTACCAAAGGAAAATGTTTGTAAAGTGGAAACAGAGTGAGGAGTTCCCAGCACCAAACAACCTCCCATCCAGGTGTGTGATGGGATTTCAGGAAAACTTATTTGAGTTGCCAGCAGTCTCCTGAAATCTGCCTAGGAGAAGTTTCCTCTACCTTTATCTACCTTAAAATTGGCTAGCGGCAATCAAGAAACTTATAGAGTCCTTTTCAAGAGCAAAACTCTATTTAAAGATAAAAACATTTTGTTTTGACAAGAGAGAGGATTTTGAGGAATTTTTGTATCAATGTAGGGCTTGTGATTTCTAGCAAAGTTGTTCTGTCAGTGTCTTGCAGCAAGATGGTGCTCTGGGTGAGGGACTGCTAAAAAAGAATTACAGGAAGGTAATGTCCCATGTGAACAAGAAGCAAAGGCAAATTTCCCTCTCACTGTCTGACCTTTGATTTTTTTTTTTTAATTTATTATTTTTTTATTTTGCTGTCAAGTGGCTTCTGATGAAGGGCCCCCAGTTGCCTGACAATGTGAAAGGCTTTTCCTAATTTCCAAATTAAATCTTTTAAGCTATATTCTTCTTGTGATTCTCTTTCTGGCTGTGAAAATTAGTTCATCACTGTCTCCTTTACAACATTTTTTTACGTGTTGGGAAACTGGAACTTGTAACCCCCCGTCATCTCCCTTCTAGACTAAACAAATGCAAGTCTCTCAATCTCCTCTCACTGATAATGTTTCTAAGCTTTTCATTGTCCTTGTTTTTATCTTCTCAACTTCCTCCATTTTGTCTTTATCTTTTCTAATGTGTGGTGCCAAAATTGGATGTCATTCTTCAGCTGTTGACCTCTCTAGCTGTCAGGACAAGAAACTGTCCCATGTGGCTTACACACAGGTCTTCTGTTGATACAGCCCAAAAGGAGGTTTCCTTTTGTGCAGGGCCACCCCATTTCATCTGTGATCCAGACCCTTTTCTGCCAGGCTGCTCTCAAGCGAACTTCTCCACATTAGGAGAAGTCTACAAAGTGTCTGGATCTGCCGCTGGGGCCAGACTATTTGTTTTCTGTAATTTGCTCATAAAATAGCTCATCCTGTCTTCCCCAGCTCTGGATAAAGGGTCAGTAACAACCCCCTACCTGAGATACTCCTCTTCCTTTCGTCTTTCATCTTTACCCAGAGGCATTTGGTGGCCTGTCTCCCAGCACAAGTGGACATCATGTTCTTGATATGCAACACAGCACCTCCCCTGCTGCCGTACTGCAGTCAGTCACGTTGTACCCCAACTTCTGTCCTGGAATTCATTTTTCTGAGGCACTTGGACCACATCTCTGTGGCACTTAGTAGCAGGCCTGAGTCCGTGGCTGTTGATCCTCTGAGGGCTTTTGTTGCCTATTGTGGACTTGAACAGGCCTAGGATAGTTTGAGTTGCAAAGGAGGCCCTGAGGCAGGAGGTTGACAAAGACATCATGGAAGGCATGAGATCCCGCAGCTGTAACCTCACATATGTAGTGATGCTTCCAGAGCATACAGAAAGCTTTCTGCACACCTTTTCCATCTCCTGCAGTTCATACAGAGGGGAAAAGTGTGATCCTGGAGCAGGGCACTCCGAGTGTCTGAGAGCACTTGCCTGGTTTTCTCATGGAGCAGGTTAAGCTGCAACTGCTTCTCACGCCACCTGCTGCTACTTTCTTATGTTTATTTCCCTGCCAGATATTGATGAGTGCATCATGAATGGAGTCATGTGTAGGAACGGCCGCTGTGTTAACACTGATGGCAGCTTCCAGTGTATCTGCAACGCTGGCTTTGAAATCACCCCTGATGGCAAGAACTGTGTTGGTGAGCTATTTCCTGATGTGCTGTCATCTGTGGCCTTGGGGAGGTTGGGACTGAGCTGGGACTATGTTCTCTTGGGGGATTGGTCATTACTTTAATCTGTGCTGTACTCCCTTTATCTTGGGTAGACACTGCTAGGGCAGAGTGCATCTTAACTTGAGAGGAGAGGATACAGCTGCACTGAAATAGGAAGGTGTTTTTATAAGGGTGCTCCTGGAGTGCTCCTGTAGGTTTTGCAGGACATTATCCATCACCCTGAGAGTTGTTGCCTCCAGCAGCCAGTGTGCAAATCCTGCTGTGAGCTGCACCGCCTGACCAGGGTACCAAGAGCGGCAGGGATGCAGCAGGACAGCTCTGACCAGGAGCAGCAGTGGGAACTCTGCCTTGAGGATTAGCACCCACTGCCGTAAGAAGCAATTTGACCATTGCAGATGGGGGACAGAGAGATTTTGAGCATAGGATAGTCTTGCTGCAGCTCTCAGGCTCAGCTCATGTTTTCTGTTTGTCCTCCCCAGATCATGATGAATGTGCCACGACTAACATGTGCCTCAATGGGATGTGTATCAATGAGGACGGCAGCTTCAAATGTATCTGCAAGCCTGGTTTTGTGCTGGCTCCCAACGGGCGGTACTGTGTCGGTGCGTAGGTCCCCAAGTTTGGTCTCTGCCCTCTTTCCAGCCTGCCATCCCTGTTCCTGGGGACTTGCAATGTGTCTGAGGCCAAGGGGAGCTGAGAAAAACCAAGGCTGTTGCCACGCTCTCCTGCTCTGCCACAGAAACTACCCCCTCTCAGCAGATGGGCAAAAGGGAAAATGTTCTTGCACCTCCACTAGTTCAGCGCAAATTGGAGCTTAAATCCTCTTTCTGAAGGAGGTTAAACAGGGCTGTGAAGCTCTGTATGGCCAATGTGAGCTAGCAGCAATCATCTCCACAGCTTCCCCAGCCTCTAGAGCACGTTCCACTATGGTTTGTGTGCCACCTCCCAAAGCCAAGAAGGTTAAGATGTGAAGGCAGAGTGGAGAAAGGAGAAGGAGGAGAACATAGCATTTCTTCGATATGCTGCTGTGACACAGGGTGAATTCTCTGGGTCACTGCCCCTTTAACAGAGCAGTGACCAGAGCCTGCTGCTCTGAGAAGGAACTGGGTCTCAGGAGACTGAAGAAGCCCAGATTCCTGTTCCTTCCCTTGAACCATCAGGGGCAGCCAGCAGAGCTTGCAGGGGATGTGATGCTCTCAACTGCACCTCTAGTTCCCTCTTAGTCTCCAAGTCTTCCTGCAAAATAGTCCAAAGCCCCTGCCTGTGTGTCCTGCTGCCTGTGGGTAGTAACAGCCAGTTTGTGCTGCTTCTTTCAGACATCGACGAGTGCGAGACGCCAGGAATCTGTATGAATGGCTGGTGCATTAACACAGAGGGCTCCTTCCGCTGTGAGTGCCTCGGCGGCCTGGCTATCGGGGTGGATGGACGAGTCTGTGTGGACACCCACATGCGCAGCACCTGCTATGGAGGCATTAAAAAGGGCACGTGCGCTCGTCCCTTTCCAGGAGCAGTCACCAAGTCCGAGTGCTGCTGTGCTAACCCAGACCATGGCTTTGGAGAGCCCTGCCAACCCTGTCCAGCCAAAAACTCTGGTGAGCTCCTCTTCCATCTGAGTTGGCAAAAAGCCAGGAGGGCGCTCAGAGACATTCTGGGTCCCTGAGAGGTCCCTGAGATGGCCTAGGCAGCTTGGCAGTGACATGGGAAGGTGATAGGCAGGGGGAAAGGAATGCCATGCAGTCAACAAATGTAGGTTGGATCCACGAATCTGAGGCTGATCTCATTGCAGGGATTCTCACAATGTTGGACTACTAACTGCGAGTATCAGTTCTAAAATTCTCATTGCATAAGCATAAACCGACACTGCTTGGAAGCCCACAGATGACATTCTAACAAACAAACAATAAATCTGATGTTATCCAAAATTAATGTCACTGTGCATGAACTGTCTAGAAAAGCTAATGGCTCTGTTGTGCTTTCTACGCAGCTGAATTCCAGGCACTCTGCAGCAGCGGCATTGGAATAACAGCCGATGGCAGAGGTATGTGCATCCCGTGTACCATACCCTAGACAGGCACGTCTAGTATCACACTCAGCTCTTTTTCAGCTGCTTTTAACGGAGTGTGCATGCATCTGTGTGACTGTGGGAGTGTGTGCCATGAGAGATTTGGCACTGCGGAGGGTGTGCTGGGAGAGTTAGCACGTTACGCTCGTGTATGCGAGAGCTGTTTGTGAGTAAGCGCAGGGTAGCTTGCATAGCCTGGGTGGGTGTAAGTGCATGCAAGAACCTATCTCTGTGTTAGTGAGTGTCTGTGGGTGGGACACGAGCTTGGGCAGAGGGGGAGAGGGGTGCTATGTGTCTTTCTCCTCACTAAAGCATCGTGAGTTAATGTTGAGCAAGCATCCCTGAGGACTGTGTATTGAATCAAGTGGTTGATTCCTGGCACCCTGTGGGAACTACATTTCTGGGGATGCACACGCAGCGTTTGGCTTTACTCCCTGCTTTGATGGGAATGAAGAGCGTGACCAATTGCATCCTCTTGCTTGTTTCCCTCCTCTGCCCTCCAGCTCCTTGGTCGCAGGAGAAGAGGGCTCATGGTCTCCCAGGGAGAGGGAGGTGATAAGCGCGTGTTGGGCTGTGTTGCCAAGGGGCTGCTTTTAATTAGACAGCTGTGCAAGAGGTCAGGCAGGCAGCTGCACTGCCAGCCCTGGGCAGTGCTTGGATCAGCAGGAAGAGCACAAAGCAGCCAGATAGCTACGGCCTTTCAAAACTTTCCAAATGGGAATGAGCCAGAGGCAAAGCCCTGGTGGCTTCTTGGGCTTCCTTCCAGGGCACCGTGTCTTGGCCGAAGTCAGTCTCAGGCTAACGATAAGATGCTTTCTAGCAAGAAGCTAACATCAGACATGCTCTGGTCAGCCCGTCGCTGCCTGCAGCCAGGGCTACATGCACTCAGCAGTCTCCAGGGTTGCGTTTCCCAGGGGATGTAACTGAACTCCAACTACGTGGAGACAAAGGCCAGCAGTGTCTGGGAAGCTCTGGCCTGGGCTGCTTGCCATCTGGCAGCTATGGCACTGCAAGGACACTGCTGTACAAACACAAACCTGCCCTGTTCTGTGGGGAGGGTCGTTCTCGCCAGGGTAAAATCTCTTTGCCTGGGCACCAGAGCTTTTCTCCAAAAATGCGGTGAGATGATGCTGATGCAGAGGAAGAGATGCTGTCCACCTGGCTGCCACCCTTCTGGGTTACTGTCCACATGCACAGGGCCCTTGGTGCTGCTGATGGTGGGGAGCAGGCAGGAGGTGGGTGATGGCAGAGATGCCCATGGCTCTCCCTGCCAGATGCCCTGCAGACCTGAGCCCAACCAGCACAAGCATGGGCAGCTGTGGTACCCACCACACCTTGCTGCAGAACCGTCCAAAAATCTCTCAGTTTTCAGGCAGATTTGCCCAAGGCACTTTGCAAGTCTTTGAAGCTGATGTTTTAGCATCTGGCAGGCATTGGCCCCTGTCCCAGGCCCTGCCCTCACCCAAACGTAACACTCCTCTGTTCCTGCCCTGCCACCACCACACGTTCTCCGGGGCCAGGAACCAGGCAGAGGCCACAGGTCCTCAACCTCTCTTTCCAGGCTGCCCAAGTTGCTTTCAGACAGTTCTTTATGTCAGCAATACAGAAAGGAAATTTTCTTTGGCCTGTTCAGGACTTCTTCCAGCCTGGCAGCTGTGTGGTCAAGGAGTCTGTGCAAGCTCTCAGCTTGGGAACCATGGTTGGGCTAGGAGATACAAGGACTTTGCCATTGGAAGGGCTTTGCTGTGACCATCTAGCCATGGACATGACCCTCTGCCAGCCCAGCTGCCCACAGCATGCTCTTCAACATGTCTCAGTACTCCTTGCCCTGTTCTGCCCCCAGCAATGGTCCCCTGTGGTAGGGCTGTGTATGCACAGGCAGGTTGTCCATCATGCTCTGCCCTTACCCCAGTTGGCCCCAGCATCCTGCTCACAGCACCTTACAAACAGCCTCTTCCTCCCACCTTTTCCAGTAGGAGGGTTAATTGAATGGTCTGACCTGAGTACCTGGGATAGAGATACTGCAAGGAGACTCAAGAATGTAACAGAAGGACCCGAGAGCCCTTGATATAGAACTGAGTCTGGGCTTATCTCAACCCCTTAACCAGTTCTGTCCTCCTGAGCTCAGAGCCCTATGCTAGATCAGCTATGTATCCCCAGGACAAAGATGCCCAGCTCCACAGCACCCAGAGGAGAGGAACAAGGCTCCCCAGGGCCTACTGGATCAAACCAGAAGGGTACGTAGGACAGGAAGGAGGGATTTCTGCAGAGGGGTGCCCCAGCTGGCTATTGACACCAAGAAGCAATGAAGAATTAGGAGGTGGAAGTTTTCTGTATTTGCGTTTGCAAATGCATGGTCCATCTAATTTGACTTCTTTCTCTGTGCAGACATCAACGAATGTGCCCTCAACCCAGACATCTGCCCCAATGGCATGTGCGAGAACCTGCGTGGAAGCTACCGCTGTATCTGCAACCTGGGCTACGAGTCAGATCCCACGGGCAAGAACTGTGTGGGTGAGTTCGGGGCAGCAAGAGCTCAGTGTGGCATAGGGAACCAGGAGCTCAGTGCTGGTGGGGAGAGAGTGGCATGTGCTGGCTGGGAGCCAGATGCAGACCTCCAGCTGCACAGGAGCCTGAGGTGATACAGCAGCTGATGCCCTCGAGCACTGTCCCCATTCAGGGAT
The DNA here is from genome assembly GCA_013401315.1 of Balaeniceps rex. Lineage (NCBI taxonomy): Eukaryota > Metazoa > Chordata > Aves > Pelecaniformes > Balaenicipitidae > Balaeniceps > Balaeniceps rex. The sequence continues at coordinate 61,515 of VYZW01012109.1, forward strand.
GCCTTGTCCACATGGAAGAGGACAAGGTGCTATGCGAGAAACGACACATACATGATTTAACATACTTTCCGCATTGTATTGCTTTGAGGATGGTACTGCATTTCTCTGCCTCTCAGGCTGCCAGAGCTCTGTAGGGCTGGCAGAGTAGAAGAATGGACGCTGCTGTTGTAGCTCAGAAACCCCATCTCTCTGCCCACAGACGTTGATGAGTGCACTGTCAATCGTTTGCTGTGTGACAATGGACTGTGCCGCAACACACCCGGCAGCTACACCTGCACCTGCCCCAAGGGCTTTGTCTTCAGGACGGAGACAGATACCTGTGAAGGTAATGTGACTCTGGAGGCAACAGAGAACATCTTCACAAGATGTAAAGAGCTATGGCCTGAGGTCCTGCCTGAAAGGGAGCTCAGGGTCTAACATGTCTTTGGTTCCCTTTTGACCACAGTGGTTTGAACTGGAGCAGGTCCAGGCTTTGGGTTTGTGGGTTTGTTTTTTTTTCCTAGGGGGAAATTTCACACTTCATTCAAAATAGTGGACATCCAAACCCAGAACACCTGGGCTTTTCAGTGACTGAAAACCAGAACAATTTCTTCTAGGCCCCCAAAATTTTAGCTAAAACCTGACCAAAATTGCAGGTGTTGGGGATTTGATTGAAAGCTTACAGTTTGGAGTGGGGGAAATTGTTTCCTGACCGCAAAGTCCTCAAACATTTGAGAACTGGCACTTTGCACATAAACGTCTGTTCAGAGAAAAAAACCTGATTTTCTGTAAAGAAGGTGAAAAATGGCAAATGCTATGTAGCCTCACATCTGGTTCAGACAGGTACATGAAGGCCATCTTCAACACTGTAACTGCTCCTATCTTAGCCAGGATCAGCCCTGAGCAAGTCCATCATTCCCCAGTAGTTGCACCACCACCCTCCCTCCATCCATCCATTCCCTCAATCCTGAAGACACTCATTAATTTCATGGTGTCTGCTGTCAGTGCCCACCCTGCTGGAGATGGTGCATACTTGAGTAGGATGCAGGACCCCCATGGCCTGGACTGGTGATCCTCTGAACAGCTGAAAAACTACTTTCTTCATGTTTGCTTCTCATCTCCCCCAGCCTCTGGCCCAGAAAGCTGGGTCCCATGGCACTTACTACAGTGACAGTCCCTTTCTTCCCACAGATATCAATGAGTGCACCTCTAACCCTTGTGTGAACGGTGTCTGCAGGAACAATGCTGGCTCCTTTGCTTGCGAGTGCTCCCCAGGCAGCAAGCTGGACCCCAGTGGCACCATCTGCGTGGGTAAGGACGTGGCCTTCTAGAGGCAGCTCTGATATCAGCAGTGCCCATCAGCACCCCTTGTTGTTCATCTGAAGCAAGTCCCATGCTCCTGCCTTAGGGATGGGGATCCTTTGAGGCCTCACTTTCTCACCTAGTGTTTCCTTGGTTGTTGTTACCAATTAATGTCTCTCATGCATCCAGGGAGCCTGAAAAGCTGCAGCCTCAGGCAGTGCTCTGAGCAGTGTGTGGCAGACACAGAAATCCCCAGCTGTGCTGCCGCAAGACAAAGCACAGACCTGGGATCCCAGGGGATCCTGCAGGGCATCAGGATGGTGGGTTCTCATTCACCAGATGGGTTTGTAGTGTGCTGACATTAAGGCACATCAAGCTGAAGTAGATCCCTTCTCATCAAGATGACGAGAAGGTACCCACTTCCCACTCCTAGATGGTCAGTGCCTTGCAAGGCATCACTGGGGCAGCTGGAGAGAAGGGACTATTTCTACCCAGAAGAGGAGCAGGCTGCGACTAGGAAAAGGGAAGACACAGAACTGACGCAATAGCGGTTGTATCAGAGAGCACAGAAATGCTGCTCCACAGCACAGCAGTGGGACAGGGCTCTGAGGACCAGCACAGTTTGTGTCCATGCTGCAAAGTGCTTGGCCCCACAGCCTAAAAAATAATGTGACACTAGAGAGCAATAGTCACATTGCATCTCAGGGATAGTTTCTCCTAGCTGCTTCTCGTGGCAGCCTTGCTGCCATGAAGCTGGGAACCTCCGCCAAGGGGCAGCTCTTCACTCACGCCTTGTCTTTGCCCCTACAGACAGCATGAAAGGGACATGCTGGCTGAACATCCAGGATGGGCGTTGCGAGGTGAACATCAACGGGGCCACGCTGAAATCGGAGTGCTGTGCTACACTGGGGGCAGCGTGGGGCAGCCCCTGTGAGCGCTGTGAGATCGGTAAGGCTCTGCTTGGCACAGAGATTGGGAAGGTAGTATGCAGCCCATTTCTTTGCTGACGTTCCTCTGTTTTCTTGCAGATACTGCCTGTCCCCGGGGATATGCTAGGATGAAGGGGGTCACGTGTGAAGGTAAAGTGCTGCAGGACGCAGGAGACTTTTTTTATTGGGAACATGGTCATTGTTTATTTGTTGCTACCCTGCATCTTTGAGTCTGACCCTTTGTTGGACTCTCTCCAGTATGTCCATCTCTCTCGTGTACTGAGCCCAGAACTGGACACAGCACTCCAGGTGTGGCCTCACCAGTGCTGAGTAGAGGGGAAGGATCACCTCCCTCGACCTGCTGGCAACACTCCTCCTAATGCAGCCCAGGATATCATTAGCCTTCTTTGCAGCAAGGGCACATTGCTGACTCATGTTCAACTTGGTGACCACCAGGACCTCTGGATCCTTTTCTGCCAAGCTGCTTTCCAGCTGGGTGACCCCGAGCATATATTGGTGCCTGGGGTTGATCCTCCCCAGGTGCAGGACCTTGCACTTCTTGTTGAACTACATGAGGTTCCTGGCAGCTCATTTCTCCAGCCTGTCAAGGTCCCTCTGGATGGCAGCATGACCCTTGGGGGTATCAGCTGCTCCTCCCAGTTCTGTATCATCAGCAAATTTGCTGAGGACACACTTTACCCCACCATCCAGATAACTAATGAAGATGTTAAATAGGATCAGACCCAGTATTGACCCCTGGGGTACACCTCTAGTTGCTGGCCTCCAACTAGACTTTATGCCACTGAACACCACTCTCTGGGCCCAGCTATTCTGCCAGTTTTCAATCTACTTCACTGTCTGCTCGTGCAGCCCATACATCAGCAGCTTGTCTATGAGGGTCTTTCGGGAGACGGTGTCAAAGGCCTCACTGAAGGCTAGGTAGACAATATCTGCCAATCTTCCCTCATCTACCAGGCCAGTCACTGCATCACACAATTTTATCACACTCATCAAGCATGACTTCCCCTTGGTCAGTACATGCTGACTACTACTGATGATTTTCTTGTTACTCATGTGCCTGGAAATGGTTTCCAGGTTTAGCTGCTCCATCAACAGTACCCATGTTTATGAGTCCTGGTGCCACTCTGTCAGTGCTGTGCCAACTATGGTCATGTGCAACAGGATCACCCTGTCTGTCTGTCTCTGACAAGGCTCTTTAATGCAGCCTCCTTGCAAAAGTGTCTCGGCATAGCTGTGGCTGTGCACGGAGCATGTGTTTTTCATTACGACAAGTTGCCAGTTTTAGTCTGGTGGGCAGCTCTGGGCACCTTCCGCCTCTTCCAGGAGCCCCTCAAGGCCATACTGGGCTTGGCCATGTACCACTCTCATGCCTGTCTCTTGCTTTTGTGCCAACAGATGTGAATGAGTGCGAGGTCTTCCCTGGCGTCTGCCCAAACGGACGCTGTGTGAACACGGCTGGCTCCTTTCGGTGCGAGTGTCCAGAAGGACTGACCCTTGACGGCACTGCTAGGACATGTGTGGGTAAGGACACCTCATCTCACCCAGACTCTGGCCTCTGTTCAGCCCTCTCTATAGAGGTCCAACCACCCCCTACCCACCACATGCAGCAGTCTTGGCAATTGAGTGACGGCACATCATACCTGGTAAGGGCTGCCAAATGCAGTAGCCTAACCAATGCAAGGCTTCCATAACTTCATGTCCCCAGGTCCCGCCAATAATGCAGTCGTTCTCCTTGGGTGGACTTCAGGGGTAGCCAAATAGGTAACCTAACTGGTTAATGACACAGCCCAGCAACCCTAAAACAACTCCTGGTTGCTTTCTGGGCACACAGTGACAAACCTTTGCCCTTCATAGGGGCCATCTGCACTACTAACTACACCATGGAGGGTCCATTCTCTGGCTCTGTTGCCAACAGTCACAGGCTGGCCATGTCCATACTATTACATCTCTCATAGCATCCCAAACAAGGTGGCCTCATCCAAATGGCCCATACTTGGGCATTATTTGGAGGATGCCCCAGCCAAAGCTGTTCCAGGAACCTTGCTAACTATGTCACAGAAAATGATATCTCTGGTTTTACCAGAGGTTAGGTGCTGCAGGCAAGGGCTCAGCTCTGCTCTCTCACCAGATGTGCGTGTGGAACAGTGCTACATGAAGTGGGATGAAGATGAGTGCACGGAACCTCTGCCAGGCAAGTACCGGATTGACATGTGCTGCTGTTCTGTGGGCTCAGCCTGGGGCATTGATTGTGAAGAATGTCCCAAGATCGGCTCCAGCGAGTACAAGGCCATCTGCCCGAGGGGACCCGGCTTTGCCAATCGAGGAGACGTGCTTTCAGGAAGGCCCTTCTACAAAGGTGAGAAGAAAGAGGGGAGGCTGCTGATCATGGGCTGTGCTCAGCCCATCTCAGCTACAGCTCAAGGAACCTGCTGCCTGCCCTGGGACCCTAGGTTCACTGCAGACATCCCCTCCCTGAAACACTGCTGTTCTGCCTTCACCCACAGACGTGAATGAATGTAAGGTCTTCTCTGGCCTGTGCACTCATGGGACCTGTCGAAACACCATTGGCAGCTTCAGGTGTCTCTGTGGCAATGGCTTTGCTTTGGATGCCGAGGAAAGGAACTGCACAGGTAAGGGAAGAGTAGCCCCCTTCTGGACCACTCGTGCCCATCTTGCTGCCTTGCCTGCCTTGTGGGATGCTTAGCATGATGGTGGTACCCAGAGGAGTCATGGCAGTTATCTTAGGAACATGCTGAGAAGGGCAGGACCATGAGCAGAAGGCTCCTCCTGCTCGTGGGATGAAGGATCAGTCCTGTACCAGAGAGAAACCTTAACTGCTGTCTCTCCCTTCAGGAAGAGGAGTTCTTTGTTCTGCTGGGTCAGACTTGCCAGTCCTTGTTCATTGAATTTGATGTGCAGTACAGGCAGCCCAGTGCCAGCTGTAGTGGTGCTTGTGTCTGTCCTGCCTCCACTAGCTGATCTTCATCCCCACAGACATTGATGAGTGCCGCATCTCACCAGACCTGTGTGGCCATGGCACCTGTGTCAACACGCCAGGCAGCTTTGAGTGCGAGTGCTTCGAAGGCTACGAGAGTGGCTTCATGATGATGAAGAACTGCATGGGTAAGGACTTGTCTCTGGGGCAAGGCAGCACTCTTACTCTTTCGCAACAGGGAGGAAAGTAGTTGATGCCAGATCTGACAAAGGGCTTCATGCCAAGCTGCTCTCTGTGCATCTGGCTGTCCGGCTATCTGTCTGTCTGTCTCTCTGTTCCCTGGTATCAAATCAAATCTCTTCATTGCCCTCTGGGAGAGTTGTGGGAGTCCCTGTGCTGCAGAGAGCCTCTGCTCTCCCCAGGGTAGTGAGTCTTCTGACTCACTTGTCTTTGATTGCAAAGGCAGAGCTGGGCTGAAGGGCTGCATGAGAGAGGAATGCTCTGTGTGTAGCTGAGAGTACCATCGATGTAACCCTGGGAGGACAGCAAAGCACATGCAAAGTGAAGTCAGGGGTTCATGAGACACAGGACAGGCTCTCTAAACTGGAGGACATAAAGGGAGAGGCCATGTCCCCAGCAAGGCTTGGCTTGAGCCCCAGACCCCTCTGCCTCCTGTGTGGATGCTGTGCCTTACGTGGGCCATGTGCCTTACATGGGTCCATCAGTGACAGGCCCCATGCTGTCTCTTCTAGCAGTGCCCCAGGGCTCTGTACCATGCAGAGCAAGGACAGACCATGAAAAGGTTGCCAGACTTGGGGCCAAAACTGGGAGCCTTCCCTCAGAGATGTCTATTTATGAGGACCTCCTGGACCAGAGACCAGAGCACCTGGGCTGGTGGCACCCCATGAGATGCGGAAGGAGACTGGCAGCCCAGGCCAGCATCAGGGAGGACTCTGGGTATAGTGCCAGGCCCAGCAGAGCATCCTGGGCTCTTCCTGCCATGACAGTCATGGGACATCATTGGTCCTGCCCTGCCACCTCCTGGCCACCGTTACCTCAGCTATGGGAGCCCACACTGGGAGCCCATGGGGCCACCAACCACTTTTTCTCAAGTTCTTTCCCATCCCTTTCCTGCTTGCTGTAGGCAAAGGGCATTTCCCTGCAATCCCAGTGCAATGTTGCCTTCCTTTTTTTACATAAGACTAAGGCCTTGTATTTCCTTTTTCATCTTGTACTTGTACAATGTTCATTCTTCTTCATTTTGTACTCTTCCCTCACTTGGACCTTTTCTTGCACCAAACTTTGGCCACTAACCTTTCCTCTTGTTTCAGCCACCAGCAGCTGGAGCTTGAGCCTGGCATTGCCACTGAGCTGGGACAGGATCCATGCCTGCTATTTTCATTCCTGCTACATAGGGAGATGGCAACCTTTATACTGGGGATTGGCTAGTACACAGTAGAACTCTGCCAGGCCAGCAGCTTGAACTCAATGGCTGTGAGCTCCAATTCTCATACACACTTGGCTGTTTCCTTTGTGTGACCTCTCATCTCCTTCTACTTCTTTCAGCCTTGTGTTACCCATCTATTATTTATTCTGCCACTGATTATTTACATATCCACACTCTAAACGTACACCCATCTCCAGACATTATTAATATCATATGTTCAACCCTTACATTAAACCATGTATTTTCAAACACCATTGCAGAACGTTTCTCAACTTGTAGATCTTTTTGTGTAGTAGCCTATCCATGCTACTACAGCCATCTTCTTAACCTGGTACATCTACCTGCCCTAAATCATAGAATGAATCATAGAATCCTAGAATGGTTTGGGTTGGAAGGGAC
>VYZW01012115.1:10762-23796 GCA_013401315.1 Balaeniceps rex
TTACTTGGAATCCTGCAAACTCTATAGACAAACCTGCTCAAACCTGCCTACTTTGACAATGCAGAAATAAGTTACAGCTGCAGGCAAGCCTAGGACAGATATACTTGATACACCTCCTAGTGAATGTATTATTTTCTTACTCCACAACGCTTACTGTATTGNACCCTCAGATAAGCACTATACAAATGCCCACATGTATTTACTAAGGTTGCTTTCAAGCATCTTTCTTATCCTACAGAAAAGAAAGCAGCTCTGTTACAAAATTTGCATGCAAGACAGGCAGGTATATTCATACACAGTTGAACCAGAGAAATACATACAGCTGGAAAGCAAAATTTCTACAAATTACTACATGAAGGTGACCCAAAGCCCGATTTATTGCTAGCTTTTATTGCTTGCTTTTATTGCTTCCAGTGCACTGGTAATCTATGCACATGGCAATACTTCAGTACTAATGGAAATCAGTAAACAAGGTCACATGCATGTCAAACAGTTGCTTTGCACATTCTAAAAATACTTGTAAGTCCTGTTTGCTAGAATAGCACTAACCTTTCCTTGTGTCATCCGCATTGCCTGTGCTCCTCACTAGGTGTAGCCTGCACCTACAACTCACTGTATGCAGGGTGGAATACATCCCACTCAGTAGAAATAAGGGTAATTGCTAAACTTGTTATCAACCAAATTAGAAAATAAAATAATTACAGCAAATTTCCCCTTGGGCCATCTTCTACAGACTACAAAAGACTTCTAAGATACTCCAAACAAGCCCATCTTTCCTGGGAAATACCACACATTGAAAAATAATTGTTATCATTCAATTAAGTTACAGCATATAAGGTGAATAAGATAAACAGAATATCTGACTTGACTGGAATTGCGTGTTTGGCCCAGACCCTGTGATACACAGGCAGCTTGCAGGTTATTTTTGTAAAATGCGTTTATGCAGCGACTTTAAACCTTCAGGTTAAACGTAACGTAGTACAAAGGGCTATGAGAGAGAATGCAGCATGTCCCCCCAGCTAGCCATCCTTTTCAGTCTAAATAGGAAAATTTGAAATGCAGCAGTAAAGACAATATACGTAACAGCAGTAGTCTATACAATCTGTACAAAGAGAATGAAAGGCTCCAGCTATTATTCCAGTCTTAAAGTAAAGCATCTCCTCAAGTCGTGACTAGCAGAGGGATTTTGCTTTCCATGCTGCTTTGTGAAGGTAGAGTGAATGTCACCAACTACCGAGTACAGCGTGACAACCATGGGCAACATGAACAGACATGAGGGTGCACAATGCACTTAAAGTAAAAAGTGCTTGCAGTGAAGTATCATTGAAAGAAAATGCAGCGGAGGGAACAGTGTACAGCAGAGCATGCATCTTCTGGCATTTTGAACTCAAACCAGAAATTTTCTATCCTCACAAAAATAATTAAATCATAAAATTTATGAATAATATATCTNATGTATTATTTTCTTACTCCACAACGCTTACTGTATTGATGCTTTCAATTAATAAAGCATTAATAAACATGACTTTTACCCATAGCTAGCCATATTGATGTATTTTTAGCCAAAAGGAAAAATACCCAGTTTTAAGTCTTTGAATACATTACACGACCTGAGCTTACTGCTACTAACCCTCAGATAAGCACTATACAAATGCCCACATGTATTTACTAAGGTTGCTTTCAAGCATCTTTCTTATCCTACAGAAAAGAAAGCAGCTCTGTTACAAAATTTGCATGCAAGACAGGCAGGTATATTCATACACAGTTGAACCAGAGAAATACATACAGCTGGAAAGCAAAATTTCTACAAATTACTACATGAAGGTGACCCAAAGCCCGATTTATTGCTAGCTTTTATTGCTTGCTTTTATTGCTTCCAGTGCACTGGTAATCTATGCACATGGCAATACTTCAGTACTAATGGAAATCAGTAAACAAGGTCACATGCATGTCAAACAGTTGCTTTGCACATTCTAAAAATACTTGTAAGTCCTGTTTGCTAGAATAGCACTAACCTTTCCTTGTGTCATCCGCATTGCCTGTGCTCCTCACTAGGTGTAGCCTGCACCTACAACTCACTGTATGCAGGGTGGAATACATCCCACTCAGTAGAAATAAGGGTAATTGCTAAACTTGTTATCAACCAAATTAGAAAATAAAATAATTACAGCAAATTTCCCCTTGGGCCATCTTCTACAGACTACAAAAGACTTCTAAGATACTCCAAACAAGCCCATCTTTCCTGGGAAATACCACACATTGAAAAATAATTGTTATCATTCAATTAAGTTACAGCATATAAGGTGAATAAGATAAACAGAATATCTGACTTGACTGGAATTGCGTGTTTGGCCCAGACCCTGTGATACACAGGCAGCTTGCAGGTTATTTTTGTAAAATGCGTTTATGCAGCGACTTTAAACCTTCAGGTTAAACGTAACGTAGTACAAAGGGCTATGAGAGAGAATGCAGCATGTCCCCCCAGCTAGCCATCCTTTTCAGTCTAAATAGGAAAATTTGAAATGCAGCAGTAAAGACAATATACGTAACAGCAGTAGTCTATACAATCTGTACAAAGAGAATGAAAGGCTCCAGCTATTATTCCAGTCTTAAAGTAAAGCATCTCCTCAAGTCGTGACTAGCAGAGGGATTTTGCTTTCCATGCTGCTTTGTGAAGGTAGAGTGAATGTCACCAACTACCGAGTACAGCGTGACAACCATGGGCAACATGAACAGACATGAGGGTGCACAATGCACTTAAAGTAAAAAGTGCTTGCAGTGAAGTATCATTGAAAGAAAATGCAGCGGAGGGAACAGTGTACAGCAGAGCATGCATCTTCTGGCATTTTGAACTCAAACCAGAAATTTTCTATCCTCACAAAAATAATTAAATCATAAAATTTATGAATAATATATCTTTCTTTGGACTTCTGAAAAGTTCCTGAAAATTGTAAGCACGTGAACCTTAGTTAGGAAGACTGAAAGTTGAGGATTTGAAAGAGAAAAGAAGACAAGCTTGATGTTTATATAAGACGACAAAACCCAGTGCCACAGCTTGAGAAAAACAAGGAAATGCAATGGTTCTATACATTCAGGATTTGCATTTTCCAACTGCCATCTGGAATGCTATTTTTTAATTTCAAATGCATAATGAGGAAGTAAAGCAAGATAGCTTGTACCTTCATGTCCTTAGGCTTTTTTGTTCATTTGTTTGTTTTTAAACAAGGAAAGTATACAGATAATGACTGGTTATGATTACTGAGAAATACCTAAAGAAAATGAGTTTTTCAAAATGCCCCATCCAAATGCATTAGCAATTAGAATCTCTTCAAGTTTCCATTAGCCTGTCAAAACAAGAAATAATCTTATAGCAGCTCTGACTAAAACTCTTAAAGATTGTCACATTGATTGAATTTCAGAGTATAGACTTACAAATTCATAGTCTCCATCCTGTGGTACTTTCCAATCAGATGAATTTTTTGTCTGGCCAGACACATTCTTCCCAAAACTATTGATTTGATTCTCCTTCTCCTTCTGCTCGAAATATTCAAGGAATGATGGTTTGGCTGGCTGCATCGTTTCATCCCTCCCTGGAAATATTAAAAAACCCAGTTGTTTAGAAAAATATATTTTTGGTTATAATGCCTTACATCATGCACAAAAGTGATTTTATTTTTTTAGCACACACTAAATCACATAGTACTGCTAACGTACTATTTTTTCAGCAGCTTTTCAAATATAAAACTGACTGTACAGTGAGAAAACTGGAGAAAGGAAGCTTAAAGCCCACCACACAAGTGATTACAATGCTGGAGGCCTTGGCCCGTAGACCTGCAATCCATCCATCAAAGCACACTACCAGGTAACCAAGCTTCATGCACTGAATTGTAGAACTAAACTGCTACCAACTAGAGAGGTTGGGTTTTTTCCATCCCAGCCAGGCTGCATGCGCTGCAAAATACGCAAAGTTCCAAAACTAAACAGTGTTGTTTCACAAGCAGAAACTCATCTTTACATTAATAAATGGAATAGTACAAAAGCGAGGCTTTCAAAGACCATGTCTACCATACAAATATCACATAACTTGCCTTGGGTAGGAGTAGTCAAGTTCTACATTTCTTGGGTAGAAAGGATTAATTAGCTTGCAAAGCTTCTTTTTTTCTTTTTATAAATAGTCATTTAGTAAGTTTACTGCCCTAGTTTTCTTTTTGTAAGTTAATTCCTCTGAACACACTTTCTCAGTGGATTACTCGAATAAACTGGATATATAGATTAACCATTCAATTCTAGACTGCATTTAAGAAACTTGGGGTAATAAGAAATGGACAAGGGTACAAAGAAAGGCAGAGGAGTCAAAATAACCCCCTAAATATGAATACTTTGATTTTTTTTTTTAAGAGCAGGTCTCATAAGCCTCCCAAGCACCATTTTTAATAACAAAGAATTCACCCATACTGATGGGAAAAAGAAAGGATATAGCCAAGAGCACAAAGCTTTAGCACAACTAGATTTACATTATTCTTATTTGTCTAAATTATTCTTTAGAACAAGCAGAAGTTAAAAGAAAAGGAAGAACACTGCTGATCCATTACGAGCAACGAGCTAGTAAAACTACATTCTCATAGGGTGCCTAGGTATGTTGGGTAGTTGGTGGGATTAGGGATATGTATCCTGTCTCCCTTCAGCCATCACACTATCTGAATGCCTGCTCATGTTGATTTGAGTACCATTACATACAAATAAATCTAGCAACCTGTTCGGCAAACAGGTTTCCACCACTGAAGGAAGAAACGCAAGGTCAGAAGTTCCCAGATCAAAGCAGATCCCCAGTGCTGTTTGGAGAGAGAGGAGGCGAGGTCCACGAACAGAGGCAGCTTCAGCTGTAGGGTGACGACAGCACAATAGGGAAAGAGGGAAGGAAGTGATGAAAAGTTAGAGTATGAAAATACTGATTCCTAGCAGTGACCGCATAAAAGCCAATACAAGAAGAAAACAAAATTTAACTTCACAGCAAGTCAAGACGAAAAGACCTTCGCTATCTCCAAAGGAAGATTTCTTTACTAATGCAACCTGTATAGCATCAGATGCTGCCCAGACTATTCACACTTAAAGCTGGCCTGTCCTGTGAGTTACAGTGCAGCTAATATCTTGTAAAGAGTCTCAATCTAAATGAAGAGGCAGGCTTGCACAGAAGACATGCTTTAACAGGGCTGCACCACCAGACCATGACAGGTGCAGATGCAGCTAAAGGCTCCTCGCAGCTTAATGCCATTGTGCTGTTCTTTATGATAAAACGCTTCACAAAAACCTGTGAGCATAATGGAAGTAAGCACTGTCATAACACCTAGTAAAATGTTTTTGTTCTGATAAAATATGGTTCTCTAGACACTGGAGTAGGTTAATCATAATACTTGAAACATATGTTTTAGGCAATGCAGAAACCATCGTTGTCAGAAAGCAGCATTAGGACCAGAGTTAACAGAAAATGCATCAGAATAGCCTAATTCTGGGCTGCGGAAGTAAGTCCACTGTTGAATGCCATACATTTGAAATAAATATAATCTGTCAGGCAGGCAATCAACCAAAAAGTTGAGAGCTTCAGACAAGCACACAGGGGATGGAGCCATCCTTTGAGGCATGTTTGTGGGATCTGTGTAAAGCAGAGACTCTCCTACAAGAGTTTTGTACAGAAGGCAGGCTACCACAAGACAGTCCTCACTAAGGACATTCAGCAGTGCTTTCCTCTTGAAAAAATATTAGCTATTCTGGAAACCCCTTAAGATTTAATCACCAAATATTATTCTTGCACATAAAATTGCCATCCAGTGATCCAGAACTTCCCTGGCAGACTCTGTCTGATCCTCAGACAAGTGTATGAATTCCTTGGTCAGCTATGAGATACTTTAGGAAGTTATTTGTCTATAGACATGTTAAATACAGAACAAATTTCCACAAAGTATGAGAAATCTTGGCAGGATATTTGGGTTCTAATACTGAGAGAAGTGTGGTTCTACACAGCCTGAAATGTCACGATGCATTTTGAAAAAGCACTGCATCGTACTGCCTCTCCAGGGTCAGCTAAAAGCTCATGAACTGAAGTGCTTATACTTTTGCACCATGACAACTGGAACAAAGACAAATTATTCCACCCCTGGCAGTAGCTTCCCTTTTTTAAAAAACAAAACCAAAAAACTCATCATACAGAACTAGATCAAGAAAGAACCTTCAGACAGGCTGCGTGAAGGTCAGTCAGTGAACACGTCTGCAAAGTGGAAAACAGATTTGCTGTTGGGAATAATTACTGAAATAAATAGCAATCCAATTACTGCTAAGTGATAAAACATTTATTTAGAATGAAGCAAATACACCCCTTTCATTCTGCTGCAGTTCAGCCTGTTTGAAGCAGGAGGTAAGTTGTTATGGCCAATCATGGCAATGTTTAACACCAACAGATTTTGTAGAAATAGAGGAATTCATAACTACCTAGGCTAATCTATACACAGCTTACTGACAGCCAGCCTAGGTCTCACTAATTCAGGCTTCCTAGGGAAAAAAAAAAAAAAAAAAGAAAATCTAAATCAAACTTGTACTCTATGTTTTGAAAACATTTGTTTGCAGCACAGGAGACTTTGAAAGCAAGCGTTACACTCCAGTGACATTGGCTTATTCAGTTCTTTTTTTTTTTTTTCTTTTTTTAAAGAGACTGTTCGCTCATACCAGAGCTTAATTCCAAGTGTAACTTAAGATAACTATGCTCATTTCCCCACATCTTGTATTTTACCAAGAACTGCAATATTTGTAAATGACTGGTTACATCTACTGAACAACAACCTATTGTAGCATCACTGAATTATTGAAAGGCATATCCAAACCCAAGCTTTATTTAATAAAGTTTCTGTTTTCACACAGAAATGAAACAGACAAAGAAGCAAGCACATGAAGTGGGGTGGTAGTTTATAATCCTGAAGAGTACAACTGGATTTTCACAGCCCCACCAGTACAAGTGACCAAAAAGTTGGAGTGCTGCAGCAGAAGGCTGCCAGGACACCAAACGGGTCTCTGCCATGCTGAAGGGCTGTGAGGGAAGGGGGTTTGTTCGCCCTGGGGAGGGCGGGAGGGGCTCTAGCTGTGGTCTCCCACCCCAACAGGCCATCAGAGTCCCACTCTCCCCAGCAATGAGAGGAATAGTCTGAACTGCAGCAAGGGCAACTGGGCTGAACATAAGGAAGAAAGTTTTCACAACAGGGATGGTTGTGCAATGGAGCAGGGCTGGAGCAACCGGATCTGACATTGCACTTGGTCCCAGCTGTCACACAGGGAACCGGACTGATGACCTCCTAAGGTCCCTGCCAAGCCAAGCTCTTCTGCGACTCACGCTCTTCTGCGACTCTCACTCTTCACACCCGCTGTCAGACACCTCTAACCTTGCAGTCACCTCAGGCCTTTCAAATGCATGCAACATTTAGTCACTAATTTTAGTACATTTCTACACATCAACATGTAACACTGCATCTTTACTTAATGTGTGGGGTTTTTTTTTTAAACTGATTAAAATAGAGATTGCTAACTGACAAACAAAGAATGGAAAAAAGATAATATAAAATTAAAAATATCTGGAGTACAGATCTAAAATATCTGAAATTTTAGTTGCTGCTATGATCTCAGTAGGGGTGCATATGCAGCAAGACCGACAGAAACAATCCCGGAGACAGAAAGACATTACACCAAATCAATTATCATCCCAGCACAACTGGATTTCTTTTCGTTAATCTTGGCACTTAACAACAGTGTCATCTTTCCAAAGATGATCTGCTATTAATTCAACACAAGAATCACATTGCTAGGTCCTTAGGATTTTGATGACAGGCAGCTGAAGACAAAAATCAATCACTGCTATTTGCAGCAGCAGATGCTGCTGGAAGATGTCATTGCGCTAAACGTGTCTGTGCCAGAAAGCATTTAACTTCCTTGTTTTATATGGTTAGAGTAAAATATGAACATTTGACAGAAAGTGAGATCACAAGTGTGGCAGAGACGAGCCTTTTATGGGAAGGTCACCCTGTGGTGACAAGAAAGGCTTCACCATGCATTTATTTTGGAACCTAAAGAGTTGCTTATAAGGATGAGCCACGAGAGCTCCCTGGAGCCATTAACGGTCTACTATTCAGATACACAGTCATCTTTTTAGGAGCTGTATTAATTACACAAATGAACACCACAGCTCTGCTGGAGCCAGTCCAGCTGACTGCAGAATTGCAGGTTTGGGCTAGCTGTACAGAGCCACAGGCGCTGGGAGGACCACTCCTCATTCAGCCTGCTGCGTGGTGAAGAGCAGAAGCCCTCTGTGGAAAACTCACAAGTGCTGCCTGGTATAAAATCATGTTTAGAAAAATATAGGAACATAAGCATTGTGTGTGAGAACAGCAGATGATGTGAAATTGGTGGGTCCAAAGGTAGAGAATGCCATAAGTTGTGACAAACAAATATCCCCTTAGATTTTGATTTTTAGAGGTGTTTACTACCTCAGTAATAGTGTTACCCTTTCAGCACTAGAAAGCAGAGTCCAACTGCATGTAGTACCATGCAAGCTAGGACAGTCCTTACCCAAAGCACAAACAGCCCAGACAAGCCAAAAGACGACCGACAGATACTGGCAGAGCACTGCAAGAAGCCAGCGAGGCAGCATCAGCAACAGCCAGTGGCCTCAGCATACCGGATCCTCTCCTCTGCTAGGCTACAGCAATGGCAAATTTTAAGGAAAACAAATAAAACAACAATTGTGCTCCCTCCCCAAAAATGCCACCTGTCTGAATACTTGAGGGAACGGAAGAGGTCAGTCTTAGTGGCTGACTGCAGCATACAGACCTCCTTACACCAAGCAAAAGATGACAAAGTGTGGAGAGCCTTCAAGACATTTCTATTTCCATATGATGCTGCAGAGAAAGTAGAATGATAAAGAAGAAACAGCATAGTCAATTAAACCAGCAAGAGATATACTTTTTTTCCCAGCAGTAAAGAATATCCGTGAAACCAGATCATCCAGTATCATCTAGTCTCAGAAATCAAAGCATTCATTTTGTTCATTTTGTCAAATTAGCTCTCACAATTGAAAACTTTCAGAAGCTCATGAGCTTCAAAGGATGCCTTCAAAAGAAAGTGGGATTTACAAAGTCCTTCTATGTATCTGAACAAGCTTGCCAAGTAATGAAACTAGAATTTCTGCTTTTCTCTAAAATTCTTCTTCTCTACTCAAACTTGACAGCAGAAGAATTCTTGTTTTGTTATTCTTTCCTCTTGAAAGAGATTGCTATTGTCTACCTGGGGTGAATTCTAGAGTCCCAAAGCTTGTCATGAGAGAGAAAGATAACCTCAGGAACATATTTTGTGTGCTCTTTACTCAATTCAGTTAAGTTAATACAGCTAATACTTCAAATACCTATTCTTGAAGCCATGGTGAGAGATTTCCTCCCTTATCACAAAAATTGTAGCTAGAGTTGTGGCTGGGAACAGTCAGAAGATCATGCTACAAATTAATCTACAAAGAAGGTAATGTAAATCAACAACAACGAAGCGATCAATTACTACATTAGCAATATCAAACTAAAATGTGATACTTGGTGCACACATATGTATTTGTCAGGATTTCAGGAGCCTGCAATCTTTAGAAAGACAACCGGCCTCAGCTCTGGAGAATACCTGTGTTTACGAGAATGAGGGGTCAGGAGCAACAAAATCAAACATTTTTAAGTTGACTTGTGCTAGGAAAGTATCACAAACGCCCTACACAAAGCTCAGGAAGTTGCACCCCTGTAAGCAGGAGCTCAAAACAGCTCTGCAGAGACACAGTGAAGAGCACTCATGTTAACTTTAAAGAAAGCAGAGCTATCACTGCCTTTAGTCAGATGTAATGCCAGAAGGGATCCCCTGGGACAAGCAGCACAGTCTTCTGCTATCATATACAAGATTATATAGTCCCTTTCACAGAGGGATCAAAGTCTATTGTAAAAGCAATTGGTTTGCTTTGTCCTTGCTGTTGACAGGCTTGCTGTTCTCCTGGAGTTATAAACTCTCTCATTTCCAGTCTGAAGTTTATGGGTAGCCAGTGTATACGCACTTGTTCTTGAGCAAGCCTCAGCTCTTCAGCATTCAAACCATCATCCTCTAGAGCATTCACCTTCCCTCTTTGACCTTTTTAATTTATTTTTTTTTTTAAAAGAGTTCTCATATCCAATGTCATCTTTCATTTTACTGGTCTAAATAAGCATAGATCTTTCACTGACTTACCATATAACAGGCTTAGTCCCCAGTAGTCTCAGTAAACTTCTGTCTGCTTTAGATTGAATTATGTAGCTTTAAGGCTTAAAATGCATATGTATTTAGGATGCACGAAACAGTACCTGATGATTTTTTGCAAGCAACACTTCATTAATATTAAATTTCAAATGGCATTGCAGTTTTATTTGCTTCAGGCTATTTCTCAGAGATGACAGATGAACTTTAGCAGCTGGACAGCATAATTTGTACAGTATGAACAGGACTGAGTCATTTTATGCAGCAGAGAGATGCCAATTTATTCAACCAGAGCAAAAAGTGCTCCATCATTAATGATTTCACCCCATGGCAACACAAGCTGAGATTTCCTCACATTAAAAGCAGACCACATAACACTTCATATCTATATGAAGCCTTTCCATAATTATGGCCTTTCTCAAACTAAATCAAAGCAGAACATGCCTGACAGGCCCTGCTATTAAGAAGTAGCTCCTAAATGACCATAAAAATCAACGCTAGGTATCCCAACTAATCTCTTTTAATGAACATAAGACATCAAAGTCGTCTAAGGAAAAGAGCTCATCCAACACTCATCCAAAGCTGTGGTGTATATAATTGAGGACTCTTTCTGAAAGAGGAAGAAATCCTCACAGTAACGAAAGCTGTTTAAGACCAGATCCTTTTGGATCCTTTTTACATAAAAAAATCAGAAAAGATTATAAATATATAGCATCTTTCTTCCTCCATCAAAAATTTTCAGTGGACGCCTACATCTTTCACCTCATTAGCTTGAATTGCTAATTTAGTCCAGCAACTACAGTACACTACACAGGCAGTGAGATGTGAAGGTGCATCAGGAAAAAAGTGAACATTTCATATCCTGCATCATCTGGCTTAGGTTCTGATGAATCTTAATGAGAAGCAACCTCATCAACAGGGCTGCAATCTTCAGGTCCAGCATGCTGTGGGTAATAGCTCAGGCTCACTGAATGGCATATAACCAAGTTAGTGTTTGCTAACACCGTTTCTATTCATAACCTGGAGACTCATTTGCTTATCTAGAGAGAACGGAAAACAACACAGAGATGAACATTTTTCTCCTGAAGCTTGAAAACCTACTGGTAAAAATGAATTTGGTTTTAAACTTCTACAATTGAGGAAATTAAGAGTTTATAGAGTTTTCCTCATTCCTGCTCAGGAGGAAAGCTTTCTCCGGGGTTTATTTTGATCCAGCAGGAAGTGAGTTTATCCTTAGAAGAGACAGGTAGCTTACAGTTTGCCTGTACGTGCAAATATATGCATGCGTATGGGACAGAGATATACCTACTAAGTGATTTACTACTACTCCGTCTCTTGGTTGAGTCTCCTGAAACATATTGCCTCCTGTATGCTATTCAGGACTCTGTTAGTCATACCTCCCCTCTTCAAGACAATGCTTCTGTCCAGAAAAAAAAAAATCCCCCTACTTTCTATCCCCCACCATCACAAATGCAGGGGTGCTTAATAATCAAGTATTAGGAACAGCAAAAATAGCTGTGTTAAACGCATACATCTCTTTCTCCAATTTCCGCGTCTCTGAAAATATAAGTATTAACATATGATTAACTTTGTCTTAGCGTTAAAGCTTTGTCAAATATTCAGGACAAAGGTGGACAAGCATCCAACTTAGATCCCAGACTTAACTTTTCTTCATGCTTCAGTCTGCACAGAACCACTATTTCAGTTGCTAACACACTGCACAGCACTTCAGTAGCCTACCACTATTCAAACAGAAAAACTAAAACCCACAGCAAAAACCCAACAACAAAATGACAGCATATACAACTCCACCCGTCGCTCAAAAATACTGTCCGCATGTCCGCACAACTCGATATTCTTAAACAAAATATGCTGGCCGCTGTTTATGTCAAGTTTGCCAGCAAGGTTGCTATTAAGATAAAAGTAGAAAAGTACCACAGCTAGAAGACTTACCTATGAAGATTAGTATTCTCCACTCCTCAAGAGTGTCTGTACAATGCTTCTTACAGTTTGAGAATAATTTAATCAATGTAGGTATTTCTATAAACAGTGTGTTAAATGCGTAACGCTAGGACTGTTTTATGGTCCAATTATGCCTAAATGGACCAATTTATTTTAAACACAGAACTGTACCATTGGACATTAATAACACTAAGTAGTGGGAAGCTGCTACAAAGAGCTTTGTCTGCAGAGAAAAACAGAGGCAAAACACAGCCCGTATCTTTGACATACATATGATGTAAATCCTGACAAAATGTGGAGCTATTCTCTACAGTACCTGCATCAGCTATTTGGATAACATGCATCTGCACCTTTTTGGACAACTACTGATATTACACCACCCACAGCTACCTCAGCTAAATACCAGTAATACTTTATTCAGTTATAATATTAATGCAATCACATAAACCTTCTGCCATCCAGATTCATTCTGCTGTTCACATTACAGCTTTTACAGTCATTGCTTTACATGAAAAATTACAGGTTCATTAGTGGAGACAAAAAGTTTCCTGAGTCTTGGCAGTAACACTTCTCTGGTTTAGGTTTAAGTGTCACCCACTGGATGTCTCACAAAGCCACCAAGACTAACAAGCTTACTCTGAATCATTTTTCTAATAGGAAGTTGCCAAGTTTGCATCTTAGCTCATTTAATTTGCTAATGAAACCGAATCTCGCCCTCAAAAGGGGAAACACCTTTTTAAAAGGACACAACCATACTTAGCAGTGTGGGCATGGTAAAAGCA
>VYZW01012121.1:0-14814 GCA_013401315.1 Balaeniceps rex
GAAAAGTAACTCTAACTCAGCTGAAACCAGGACACCCGTGAAATCTGTGTAAGCAAGATTCAGGTTTAGATGCTTTTGACTATAGCAAAGTTAACACTACTTACTTTTTTCAGAAATGTTTTTATGTTTAAGTTGTTAGTGGATTTCTCAAGAATGTGTTTTGCAGAGATGCAATGTAGCCAATGACGAAACCTAACTATCTTATGTTACATTTCCTTTTTCCTTGATCTAAGTACTCTTGACATATATATATCCCTAAGTACAATGAAGCTAATGCATATATATGCAAAACAACATATTTCTATGCTTATTTGTGTTTACTGACTACAATATGGGATACCATGGTTTCTTGAAAAGACATTTGTATCCATTGTTTGTCTTTGGCATGGAGGCACTTCCTTATTTGTGGGTTGGTTGGGTAGATGATAATCCTTTCACTCCTTGGACTGTCAGGAAGAAAGGTATGAGAGGCGTAACTTCCTGCACAGCTGAAGTACACTGGTTGTTACCAAGACTTAAAGGAGTTGGACTTGTCACATCATTATTATCTCCCCTTTTTTTGTGTTACTTACTTGTTGCTTACTGTTAGTATTGGAGATATGTTGAGATCACTATGAAGAACTTTTTGAGGTTTTTCTCTACTTTAGAGAGGATGATGATATTGTTCCTACTTTGCTCCTTCACCATTAAAGTGGAGACCACCAAAATGCCTGAAATTTAATACCTATGGAGTATCGTGTTTATACCTTTTCATACCTCTGCTTCCCCTGGAGCTGAGTTAGATGGGATGGAAGTAAGAGGGGCTATTTGTGGGCTGAAGCAATTGTCTCCATCTGATCTGTATCAACAACTTCATATGATGGCTCTCATGAGAATGACTCTACTGTGCAAATAAGCTTCCAGAAGAAAAGATACCTGGGCTCGTCTGCCCAGGCAAGGTAATGCCCAGCATGGTGTGCTGAGCTGTGAGCTTACAGAGCCTTAGCTGTGTTTCCAGGGGCACTGTGGAAAGAGCCTTTGTAAAAATGCTAATTTACTTCACTTTGAAAGCATACATTCATCTATGAGTATGCTTGGGAATTGGTGAAGAAAAGCCAGTGAGCTGTAAAGTTGCTCCTCAGCTTGCCATTCACTACCTTACTGTGTCTTCAGGCCCCACCACATGTGCATGGGCTGTTTGGGAAGGGTGCAGCATCTGAGGCACTGGGATGTCTTACAAGTCAAACCATTAGCCCTCATTGAATCCCTCAATTTGACTATTAAGGAGGGTAGTTTGGTGTTTGAAGGCATTTCTTTTTCTGTCTGTTTGTCTGCTTAATCATTTTTTAATGTGTTTTACTTCTGTTGAGCAGAGGGTAGCTCTCTTAAGCAGTATGGAGTGCAGTGCTTTCCCATGGGGCAGAGGTTAGCCAGCAGCTGTTGCCCAGCTCATCTGTAGTGCTTCCCACTCTCCTTGGTGTGAAGATCTGAAAACTCTCAGACTTCTGTTATATACTGGGTAAAGCTGTCACCTGTTTAAATTAGTTGGAGCCTTTTTTTTGTTTTGTCCCATTTTTTGGATGAGGATGAGGCTGAGGCCAAGAAAGCTTATTTCAGAACTGTCTACAAAAATGTGCACTTTTTGGGAATGGATCAGTAAAGTGCTCTGTTTACAGAAATTATACTATTCAAATGTTGTTAATGAAATCGTTGATGTTAACTAGGTGCTCAAATACTTTTATGAATCCTAGTTTGCCACTGAGTGCAGTTCCTTAAGCCTGGGGAACTTTCTTTAAAAGAAATTCAGCAATTAAAAATTGACTCAGCCACCTTTGAGCCTTTTGGTCCAACTCACTCTTTGTTCTCATGAGCCTTCAGGCCATGTTTAACTGACTCTGGATAAAAACCACACACATTGACCTCCAGGCAGCCTGGAATGTTTTGTCTGAAATACTGTTCCTGAAAGCTCCCCTTACCAGTTATTTGCGTGAGGCTTTCAAAGATTTTGGTTATTTCGAACAGTAGAAATCTTACAACTTATAGACTTGGAGTACTTAATCAGGTCTTTATGGTTATCCTTATTTTCTGAACATTGTATTAAAAAGATGAAGGGCAGCTTTGTTATCTGCTTTCCTGGATGGTGTATGTATCTCTGTTTTTCCCTGTGGAGAGACCTGAAGGTGGCCAGCCATCCCTTGAAGGCTGGAGAATTGGCAATTCTACTTCACATAAAAAAAGAAGAGGTTTGGGAATTTGTTTCCTTTCACATTGATTCTCCAGAAAATTTAGTTTGAACGTGGCATAATATCTCCTTTTAACAACACTAGCATACTTCATTTCAAATTTTACCATTTGTTAGTTTTATATTATATGATTAGGCTTAATAGTTATTTTACATTTTTTTAAACTGCAGTGACAATTGGTGCTGTAATTGATACAACAGAAATGTAGAAATAATATAAATAACAATAAATTTATTTCATATAGTTGCGTTCAGAAATGAAAAATAAAATGAACTGTGGTGCATTTAATTAGTAATGGATCTATGCTGAAAGGTTCAACTGGACATTTGTAGGATTAAGGTATCTGAATTTTAGTGGTTTGATTCTTTCTGCAGCAAACAGAGCCCTTTTTATTATGCATCAAACTGGAGCTGGATGCAGTAGTACTCAGGTGCAGCAGATAAGAAATTCTGTTACAGGCATATTGGAAATCTGTAATGAAAGGAGTGTCAAAGTGATTAGTCAGGAGAAACCCCACCTGTGCTGCAAAGTGCAAAACTCTATTACACTGTGCTCTTTGCATGCTCTTATTTCTTGTTCATCTGCAATTTATTGTGTTTACAATTTTTGTCTGCCTCAAAGGAAAACTGGATTTTTCTGGTGGATGCTCCAAGGGCGCTGTTGCTTCTGTCCTGGGGAATACATCTACGGGCCACTTGGTCTGAGAGGATGTCCAGGTGTCAGTACTGCCCAATATGCCTTGCTGTATGTTCCCCAAAGCAGTGGTGAAGTGCTGGGAATGTGTAAATTATCTGCAGGTTTCAGTGCTTTGTCAGGACGGTTTGCATCATTCACAGTTATCACAGGCTTGGCTTGGGACAAGCTTGACACTGCTACAGTATTTCAAGCATAGTTTGTGTTTTCTAAGTCATATTCATAGCAATGAATGCAGAAAAAAATGTTTCAAAATTCAATTTTATATACGATAGCTCAATCTTGTTACAAAAGCAGCACTGTGTATGAGCAGTGCTGATTTTATGGCCTTGTCCCTTCCAGCCAGTCTCTACCTATGATTTGACCATACATATATATTTAAAAAAAAAAAAAAAAAGTAGATTGTTATTTTAGTGTTGTAACAAGACTACACCCTTTCCTCTTTTTCTGGGGCAGTGCTATGGTTCATAAATGCAACTGCAAGCGTAATGGGATCTTCATTCAACTCATGGTACATCTACATGGAAGTGCTCTCGGAAATAGAAACTGGGGGTGAATGGGCAGTTGAGAGGGCTAAGATTTTATCACAGTGTCAACATAAAGTTCGACTTCCATCTGTTGTTATTACTTCTCAAACTTGGATGCAAAACCAAGAGCTATGTTAAAGGAAATATAATGATGCCAGTGGCAAAGTGCTTCCCCTCAATGCTGAGGAAAATTCTACACTAAGATGATTGTATTTATGGTGCTACATAAGAGAGGCTAAAAGAACTGACGAGTCCTTCTTGGTGAAGATCTGAACAGAAAATATGTGGTTTAGTCCTATCCATACCAATGAAAGTATTGAAAGGACAAGCATAAGACTGAACTTCGGCAATTTGCCTGCCTACCATATATTGTAACTGAGTAAACACAACAGCTTTTGCATACCACAAATGGCTGAAAAAAATGCATGTAAGCATTTTGCCATATTCACCATCTTTAATTTAATATTTGAATTCCAAACTTTTAGATAAAAATTTCCTGATTTTCCTGTTCTTGTCCAGGAAATGGAATGCTTTTGCAATGATAACAGCACGTTACCATGAACTGCAAAATATTTATTCAGGGCTTTGGCCTTCCTCATAATGTCTTAGGAGCACTCACATTCTAATAAGGATGTAGTAATTCCAGATTTTAAGGCGAGGCATTTGACATGCTTCTCTGTGTTTAACACGTCCCGGTAGTCACACTTTGGTGATGAAATGTTGAAGAAAGTGTCTATGATGTCCTAAGACCTGCTAACCTACGTCTAATTTGTCTTCTCTCTGCTTTGTCCTTGTTAGAAATGGTGAACTTTTATGGGGGGGCTGATCAGCCTCTACTAATTATCTGTTAAGATCCTTTTAACTGGACTGTTGCTCATCACGAGGAGAGCTAAGTCAGGAAACTGCAGCAGGGTATGCTTATATGTCAGAAGTGCCTTCACTGTGATGAGCTGAGATTCTTTGGCCCTTGTATTGTGGATAGGGTTTAGTGAGAAGGACTCACAGAAGTGACATGGAAACAAGTGGATGCACTGTCAGACAAAATTAATGCCAGCTCAAGCTTACAAAATCACATTTTTCATGGTTTTCATGTTTTGTCCTGTAAGCTAATGCAGAGAAAAGACATGAGATTCTTTGGGCGTTCTTACTTTCAAGGGCTCTTTACAAGAGAAGGATCTCCCTTGAGAAAGGAAACAACAACCAACCAACACCACAACACGACGCTAGTCAAAACCTTTCAGTTTTCCATTTATTTTCCTCCTTGTTTGTGTTCACATCTTTTCCAGAAATTGTGATGTACCTTGTTCATGGAGACATCTTTTATGAGCTGATGCAGTTAAGTGCTCTTCTGTATTGGAGAAAAAGAATTGGTCTGCTGTACAAATGCACTTTACTCTTGACTTATTGATGTCCTTTAACCTAAGCTTTTCAGGTTGGTTTGGTTTATGTTGGCTGTGGAAAAAGGGATAAAGAAAAGAGAGCTCACAGTAGTGCTTATTATGCATAAACGTGGTTGGTTGAATGCTGGAAGAAGAGTCAGCAGGCTTAAATTTTTATTGTTGCTGGCTCTGCCACTGACCAGCTGAGACATCTTCAGAAAGTGGTTTCACCTGTTTTCTTTCTGTTTCCTTAGCCCATAGAGTAAGTGTAAAATCTTGTGAGATATTCACTATTGAGAACAGGTTTTATGTATTATTCGTCTTACCATTTGCTCTTTTACTGAATTGCCACAGCATTCATCATTGCGAGAGCCAGGCCCTTAGAAGGGAATGCTCAGTCATGCTATGGTTTGAATAGGAATAAGCACGAACAGCAACTTATCGCTGCTTTCCAGAGCTGACCTATTGAACTCAGATACAGATCTGAGCACAAAAAGATGAAGCAAGTGTAGAAATGGATTTATATTGCAAGTAACATAGTTACATTCTTAGGAAACAATATGAACTTGCATTTTTGACAGCCCAGCTAGATACTTCTATATCNACCAACACCACAACACGACGCTGGTCAAAACCTTTCAGTTTTCCATTTATTTTCCTCCTTGTTTGTGTTCACATCTTTTCCAGAAATTGTGATGTACCTTGTTCATGGAGACATCTTTTATGAGCTGATGCAGTTAAGTGCTCTTCTGTATTGGAGAAAAAGAATTGGTCTGCTGTACAAATGCACTTTACTCTTGACTTATTGATGTCCTTTAACCTAAGCTTTTCAGGTTGGTTTGGTTTATGTTGGCTGTGGAAAAAGGGATAAAGAAAAGAGAGCTCACAGTAGTGCTTATTATGCATAAACGTGGTTGGTTGAATGCTGGAAGAAGAGTCAGCAGGCTTAAATTTTTATTGTTGCTGGCTCTGCCACTGACCAGCTGAGACATCTTCAGAAAGTGGTTTCACCTGTTTTCTTTCTGTTTCCTTAGCCCATAGAGTAAGTGTAAAATCTTGTGAGATATTCACTATTGAGAACAGGTTTTATGTATTATTCGTCTTACCATTTGCTCTTTTACTGAATTGCCACAGCATTCATCATTGCGAGAGCCAGGCCCTTAGAAGGGAATGCTCAGTCATGCTATGGTTTGAATAGGAATAAGCACGAACAGCAACTTATCGCTGCTTTCCAGAGCTGACCTATTGAACTCAGATACAGATCTGAGCACAAAAAGATGAAGCAAGTGTAGAAATGGATTTATATTGCAAGTAACATAGTTACATTCTTAGGAAACAATATGAACTTGCATTTTTGACAGCCCAGCTAGATACTTCTATATCAGATACAAATTACACTTGCTGGCATTTAATAATGTGCTCAGAAGTGTGCTGTACTCTGAATAAATGGCACTCTGTTACTCGTTGGACTGCAGCAGTTAGCACTTCTGCATCTCTCAAGTAAGGTATGCCCTTAATGACAGAGCACGCAATGCTGGCTAAGCTTGGCAGGTTTTCTGCTTGAAGGAAAACTGGGTTGCCCAGAGCTGTCTAAATATTCGCTAGCTAGGGATCAGCGAGCAGCTCACAGTGATAACATGTTCACTGATGGGAAAGTACTCTACCATACAGGCTCGCTATGTGAGGGCAGATGTGAGATTGAGCACCCAACTGTGAGGGGCTGGTGCGGTCCAGTAACATTGTTTCCAGTCTGTGGTGAGCCACAAATGAAGCCCAGCTGTAATTTCAACAACTTTTGGTGGGTGTAGCTCTGATTTTTTTGCTTTCTGTGAATGTAAATGCCAGCAACCTACATTGCTTGGGTCTTCAGAAGAAGAAAACTGCAGTTGAAATGAATGTGCTCAGGCAACTGAGGTGCTTGGTCAGCTCCATGTTGCTGTTGAATGCTTAAAATGGGGCTCAAAAAAGAACAGATCACAATGCAGTAAACTGTAATTTGGTATGGAGAGGATCCATGCAAGTATTTCAATGCTTTGCTAGTATGCTTTTTAGAGTTTGTTTAATGTTTATTAAAAAGTTACACTAAATGAGCACACATGCTCCATTACCATAATTTTTACACTGGCTCTGTGCAGTATTTTATATTTTTGTTGTTTTAATTTTTAATAGAATCTCCGCAGTGGACAGGCTTTGGAAAATGCAGCTCTTAGTACGGAGCTACCGGAGTCTAGAGAAGGTTGCTCCAAGTGCCCAGTGTGTGTTACTGCCCACTTAGTGCATGTGTAACAGTTTCACCTTAAATTACAGAAAATAAAAAAAGTGGGCTGGAAAGTTCTGAGACCTTGCTGGAGAGCTTCATGTTAATATATCCTGGGCTTCTGGGAATCTGCTGCTTGTCAGCCCCGAGTTCCTGATTTTTAAATCGGTACTTGGGCTTAAAAGGGGGGCAGGGGGGCTCCCTGAAGGCATCTATTTGCGAGAGAAAAGATATGAAAGAGACTTGAAGAGTTCCTGTTGCTGGAGAAATCTATCTTATTTTTCCAGAGGCTTGTAAAATAAAATTGTAGACGCTTCCTCTCTCTCTGAAATTTGGTGTGATGGGTAGAAAGGGTGGAAAAAAAGGAGGTCTCTAGAGCTGCTTGGCTTTTCTGCTGGGAGGTCGTGAAAGGGAGACAGGAAGAATGACTTTCCTTTATGCACCTGTTTATGCTTTTGTTACAATATTTTGGGTTTTTTTCCCCATTATCCAATTGCACCACCATATAAATTCTTTTTGCTTTCCATTAATTTATAGAAAGTTTCATTTTCTTCAACCAAATTTTGTCTGGAATAGGAAAACAGTCCAGAAATAATTTTAGTATCTTCTGCGCAGAACCACACATTCATATGCATGATTGTTTCAGCTTGGTGCAAATGTGTTGCTACAGTACTTGTAAAAGAAAATGCTACAGTAGTCGGATAAAGAAAGAGCAGCACAAGTCAGAAAAGCTGTGCCACATTATTGCTGATTTCCCAGTGTCATCCAGGGCTTGTGGCATCAGCCAGAATGTTGTAGCTCCATCCGCAGAGTTCAGGGTAACTCTCTTCTGCTCTTTAGAGGCTCTGCGAGGCCTCAGTCCTCTCTGGGGATGGAGAGGGAGCAGGTTCCTTCTGCAGACTGCTTCCATGCCTGCCGCTGCCGTGCATCCCCCCACTGTGGCATATTTATATATTTGTGAGGAGGAGTAAGCTGGTTTGGGCTTTCTGCTGGAAATGGGTTGTATGTTGTCTTGCCTTCCCCCGCCCCCCAAGGTGATGGGTTTAGGTTTTGTTGTTGTGTGAGGTTTTCTCCCCCACTTTTGTAAATATTAAGTATCAAACTGCTCAGAAACTTTGAATGGTAAAACAGTCCTGGTTGGGCTGGACAAGGGGGACGGGATTCAGGTGGCTTGGTCAAAGGAACGTGCTAAATGCAGATTATACTGCAGAAATAAAAATACATAACATAAGGATGTCCTCTATCACTTGTGCGTTATGTCGAGAGTGTATCAAAAAGTATTCTTAATCATTATGTATTGAGGACAAACTGCTGATGGAGTAAATGATGAGGGGTGCCATGAAGCATCCTAAATGGTTGGCTCTGAGGGCTTTTGTTCCCCGTGAAAATCAATTTTAAGTTAAAGGATCTTATTATTTCCATGCAAGTGAAAAAAACCACTTGGTGTACATGCTGCATACTCTCTTTGGTACTTCAAAAGCATCCGAGCACTTCTTAAGCGCTTCATGAGACGTTCAGGAACAGATAATCCTGTTTTATATGAAAGCTGTTTTCAAACCTCACTTCAGTGTGTAACTGAGACCCTTTAGAATGTTTTTTTTGTTTTGTTTTGGTTTTTAAATTTTCTTGGCGAATGAATTTCCTACCCTGATTCTTATGATACCCACATGAACATGGGAGACAGTGGTCCATAGCCTTGCAACGTTCTTGTTGAATGTCCTCGCGTTAGGCTGTGAGAGTCTGTTTTAATCTTTCCTGCTGGAGCTGTTGCTCTTGTTATACATAATTAAACAGTCCTTAAGCAAGAGAAAGGCTTAGGCCCTGGTGCGTGAACAGGTTAACCCTTGGCAAGTTGAGCTGTCCCGATTTTAGAAATCTGTCCTTAGTGGTTATTTGCCTAGTAGCCTTACAAAACTGTCAGATATAAATAAGTGTTTCGCTTCATCTTTTGGATAGTCATTTAATTTTATGCCACTGGGTTGATAGAGAAGCCATGTTACACGATGCTGTAATAGTCTGCTGTTCTTGCTTGCTCTGTTACAATGAAGAAGGAAAATAAACCAACTGCTGTGAGGTTTGTAAGCTGCTAAATGGGCATTTAATTTTATGGGAGACTGTCTAGAGAGATGTTGCACTACAGTAACGGCACTAATATGACTTATGAATTGAGAGGCGGTGCTGTTTAAAGGTGTCTACAGAAATAAAAGGAAATGAAGATGTTTATAGCAAATGTCTGTCTGACTGACAGCTTGAATGTTGGTGGTAGGAATTGCTATTAACTCTGACAAAAAGGAGAGCTGTACCCTTGTAAGTGGAGGCTCCCCTCAGCTGTAAATGAGTTATATCAGAAAAATGGAGCATATGCAAGAACTTCAGAAACCGTCTGAATTAATTGAAAATATCCCATTAAGGCTGCAACTATACTTTAAAAGAATAATTAAATCACAAAGTGAATAAATGGTGCATTTCAGGTTTTATTTGTCTTTATTGATTAATTTGGATGCCTGAATCTCACCATGGTCTCATCTGAGTGATCAGCAGCAGTGATGTTTGAGCACTGTGGGTCAGATTCAGACACGTAAGGAGAGGTTATGTTTTTTTGCCATCCTCTGTACGACCTCTTTGCTTACATCAGGAATGAATTTGGCCTTCTGCCTCTCTTCCCATTGCAGCCTGTACTCCTGTCCTGTACTATCAATGAGTAATTACAGCAAGAGCACTGCTCTATTGATTTTAAACCCTTCACGAAAGAAGCTTCTTGAAAGGTTTTGGTGCAGACTCATTTAAAAGCCTTTTTTTTTGTCGTTTTTTGTTTGTGTTGAGCCTGCTGTCACTGGGCTGGTGGGTACGTGCTGGTCTCAGGCAGCCAAATCTCTCTGCTGAGCAGCACCAAGAGCAGGGGCTTCAGAGCATTCTCTCACCCAATGAAGCCACAAGTAGGCTGAGAAGACAAACGCTGGGCAGGGGGTAAGAAAGATCCCCAAACTCAGTTTCATATATGCTGGGCTGGACTCAGTGTGGCACAGACTTTGCCTCTGGCCTGTTTAAAAGTTTCAGACATGGTCTCTAGGTGTGTGTGGCTGCTGTCATGCTGCCATGGGTGTCCTTCTGGAGGTAGATCAGGATTTCTGGTTTTCTCTTCTCCGCCATGCTTCATGGGGAAGAATGGATGTTGCCATTTAGCACTTTACAGGTTGGGGAACAGCTGTGCAACCTTTGCAGATACAGAAGATTGATGTCTGTTAGGATTCCAGGAGGCTAGGGCTATGTGTGTGTTGCTGGTTCACAGAGTCATTGCGCTGTAACCCAATGTAAAGCTCAGCTGGTGCGAGGACATGTTTTCCCCATCTTTGCTTGCTCCTCATTCCTGTGCCTGGGATGCAACAGGAGGGTTGTTATCGCTGAACCACAACTTTGTGTGTGAGCATCTTCTGTCAACCAGTGCCAACCTAAAAGCTCTCAGTTGTCCTGTACGCATCTTCATTATTCATTTCATGAAACTGAGGCACATGTGATGCTATGTAAGCCATGAAATTGCTAGGAGAAAATCCCTCATCAGTTGATTGGGGGTCTTCTGTTCTGCTCGTAAACAATTCTTTTACTCTGGAAGGATCACGAATCACCTCGCCGTTCAGCTTGAATCCATCCTTTGGTGGATCCTTTGCTGTCTCTTCATTGGAGCTCCGCTTACATGTAGGAAACAATGATGAAGAAATCCGCATCAACTAATGGTTGTAGTATTTGCACAGGCCTGAACCCCTATGACTACATTTTAAGCTAATTTGAAATGTAGGAGCTAAATAATAGCTATTGCATAGTAAAAATGTGGTTTCCATTTAGCCACAGAGTAGAAGAGATGTGTGGTAAGAGTGGGCTAATAAACGGCAAGTGTTTATTCTTCTCAGCAATGTCCGCTAAGTGTGACACGAGTTGGCTCTGTTTCAGTTTTCTCACCTTTCAAAAGGTACTTTTTCCAGCTGCCCTGATGTGGATTAAAATCCCCACTTACCAGAAACTCTCTCATTAACTATATAATTTTACAGCTATTTTTCTGGTTGAAAGTAAGTATTGATTTGTAAGAATATGCATACTAATAAAAATTCTATATAACTGTTGTTTAATTTTTTATATCTAGAGGTCTATATTTAGAATTTATAATGGCTTTATCTGTTGCTGTCCTGAAGGACAATTTCACAAAGGCTTTGGTGTGCTGATTGCTGTGCTTTATAAATGCAGCAAGGGTGGGAGGAAACCTGAGGTAGGAGTGAGTTTGTTCTTATTTTTATTTTTTTTTGTTATTTGTTTAAACCAATGGTGTGTTTCTCTTTTAAAAAAGTGAAAAAAATTATGCATTGATGATGAGTTGATGTTTTGAATGAAGCTTTTCTACTGATTATCTAGCCAACATTTAGGAATGGTCTCATCCACTGTGTCATCATTAGCAGTAACTTGGGATGCTGAGAAGGGGATGTCAGAAACTCAGATCTGGAGTTAGTGGAAGAAGTAATTCCATTCCCAGCAAAGAATAAAACATAATGAAATGCAATTTCAAGCTTATATTTAAAATGCTCTTTTTGCTGTGGCCCCTCACAACCAGAAATAAATGTTAAAAGAAAAAATAAAGGTTGAAGGGAAAAGAGAAAAATAAATACTTCATTTTAACTTGACTTCAACAGACTTGTAAGTTTTTTCTGATGTTTATATTTGCGTTTGGGCATAATACAGAGTAGCCTACTTTTGAAAGTACAGTAGTTTAAAATCAATTTATACTGGAAGACGTTTTGTGAGGATATACCAGTTCTGTGATAATTTATAGCAAGAAAAACATCATTCTCTCCCTTCCCTTCTTTTTTGGGGGATGGGGAGCTCGGACTACATGAACTTTGGAGTTTTAAGTGGTATAAACTATTAATTTTTTTAAATTCTGAAGTGGAAAATGTGACTTAAGTATATTTTCACTCTTTATCATGCAGTGAAGCATCTGGGGCCAGATCCTTTGGTGCTTTGAGTTGGCAGAGCAGTTCCAGAGTTGATCGGTGGTTGCACTGAGGTGATCATAGATCGTTTGGATTAATTTCCGTTTGTTGGTTCATGGTATGGCAAAGAGATGAGTAGGCATTTATCCTAAGAGTAGATGACTGTAAATTGGTAATAACAATTTCTGTGGAACATATAGTCGGTTGAAACCCCCCACCTTTCCTCTGAAGTTAAAAAGTTAGTATTTTACAGAAGACCCATCCAGTGGATTTTCAGAAGCTTGTCAGTCCTTACCTTAAAGCAATTAAACGATGGAATTAAAGTTGAGTTACAGAAAATCATAACAAATCCCAGCAAAATATATATACAAATCACTTGGGTTTGGATTCTCTTGCTGTCTCAAACTCCACCCTTCCTGTTTTCCAAAATGCTTACAAAATTAGACCATTCTGTATTAGTCTGAGTTTAAGGAATTAAATAACCGCATTAAAGGATATTGTAGGACAGGTTTGTCTGATAGTCTGTGAGGCACAAATTCCAAGATCTGTGCTGCTCTGATAATTAGTCTCATGCTTATGTTATATTTGAAACTTTTCCAGTTTATTTCAAATTACTCTAAGCAACGCTTACTACTCCTCTAACAGACTGCTACATCATCTGAAATATTAGTGTGAGCAAACATTTCAATTTGCTCAGCTGTCTTTCAGCTCATCTCCTTAACCTCAGCAAACAGTTTCTTTTCCTTTATTGATGTGATACTAACAGGTCTGTAATTTCCATTAGGAAGAAGGATAAATGGATTGCGATTCGTGCAGCACATGGAAGTATGGTGCTGTTACAAGAAGCTCTAGAGCAAGGATGGGGAACCTTTGACAGAAACCTGTCTGCCCTTGGCCACCTGCACGTCCTTGCCTCCTTTTCCGTACTCTCTGGTTACTGCATGGCATTCACTATGGATACCGTGCAGGTGGCCACTGGACACATGGGTACACTAATATTTTTGGACTGCACCAGACTCACTGTGGAAGGGGCTCCTGAGGCAACCACACAGANTGTGCTTTATAAATGCAGCAAGGGTGGGAGGAAACCTGAGGTAGGAGTGAGTTTGTTCTTATTTTTATTTTTTTTTGTTATTTGTTTAAACCAATGGTGTGTTTCTCTTTTAAAAAAGTGAAAAAAATTATGCATTGATGATGAGTTGATGTTTTGAATGAAGCTTTTCTACTGATTATCTAGCCAACATTTAGGAATGGTCTCATCCACTGTGTCATCATTAGCAGTAACTTGGGATGCTGAGAAGGGGATGTCAGAAACTCAGATCTGGAGTTAGTGGAAGAAGTAATTCCATTCCCAGCAAAGAATAAAACATAATGAAATGCAATTTCAAGCTTATATTTAAAATGCTCTTTTTGCTGTGGCCCCTCACAACCAGAAATAAATGTTAAAAGAAAAAATAAAGGTTGAAGGGAAAAGAGAAAAATAAATACTTCATTTTAACTTGACTTCAACAGACTTGTAAGTTTTTTCTGATGTTTATATTTGCGTTTGGGCATAATACAGAGTAGCCTACTTTTGAAAGTACAGTAGTTTAAAATCAATTTATACTGGAAGACGTTTTGTGAGGATATACCAGTTCTGTGATAATTTATAGCAAGAAAAACATCATTCTCTCCCTTCCCTTCTTTTTTGGGGGATGGGGAGCTCGGACTACATGAACTTTGGAGTTTTAAGTGGTATAAACTATTAATTTTTTTAAATTCTGAAGTGGAAAATGTGACTTAAGTATATTTTCACTCTTTATCATGCAGTGAAGCATCTGGGGCCAGATCCTTTGGTGCTTTGAGTTGGCAGAGCAGTTCCAGAGTTGATCGGTGGTTGCACTGAGGTGATCATAGATCGTTTGGATTAATTTCCGTTTGTTGGTTCATGGTATGGCAAAGAGATGAGTAGGCATTTATCCTAAGAGTAGATGACTGTAAATTGGTAATAACAATTTCTGTGGAACATATAGTCGGTTGAAACCCCCCACCTTTCCTCTGAAGTTAAAAAGTTAGTATTTTACAGAAGACCCATCCAGTGGATTTTCAGAAGCTTGTCAGTCCTTACCTTAAAGCAATTAAACGATGGAATTAAAGTTGAGTTACAGAAAATCATAACAAATCCCAGCAAAATATATATACAAATCACTTGGGTTTGGATTCTCTTGCTGTCTCAAACTCCACCCTTCCTGTTTTCCAAAATGCTTACAAAATTAGACCATTCTGTATTAGTCTGAGTTTAAGGAATTAAATAACCGCATTAAAGGATATTGTAGGACAGGTTTGTCTGATAGTCTGTGAGGCACAAATTCCAAGATCTGTGCTGCTCTGATAATTAGTCTCATGCTTATGTTATATTTGAAACTTTTCCAGTTTATTTCAAATTACTCTAAGCAACGCTTACTACTCCTCTAACAGACTGCTACATCATCTGAAATATTAGTGTGAGCAAACATTTCAATTTGCTCAGCTGTCTTTCAGCTCATCTCCTTAACCTCAGCAAACAGTTTCTTTTCCTTTATTGATGTGATACTAACAGGTCTGTAATTTCCATTAGGAAGAAGGATAAATGGATTGCGATTCGTGCAGCACATGGAAGTATGGTGCTGTTACAAGAAGCTCTAGAGCAAGGATGGGGAACCTTTGACAGAAACCTGTCTGCCCTTGGCCACCTGCACGTCCTTGCCTCCTTTTCCGTACTCTCTGGTTCCTGCATGGCAT
>VYZW01012121.1:16794-36575 GCA_013401315.1 Balaeniceps rex
GAGGGTGGGCTATGTGTTAGTGGGT
Source organism: Balaeniceps rex (assembly GCA_013401315.1). Taxonomy (NCBI): domain Eukaryota; kingdom Metazoa; phylum Chordata; class Aves; order Pelecaniformes; family Balaenicipitidae; genus Balaeniceps; species Balaeniceps rex. The sequence goes on from VYZW01012121.1 coordinate 16,820, forward strand.
GCTGACCTGAATGCACGCTGCTTGTGAGCTGCCACTGAGCCAGCTTGGATCTGAGAGCTGTAGGTCAGCATCTCTGTAGACACATGCTAATTGTGCACCCACCAAAGATGTTTGAAAGTCTGGTTTGGTCTTTGGGAAGGCCATGCCTCGCCTAGGGATACTGAGGTTCCCCAAGGTATCTGAGATTAGGAAGGAGGTTGCAGTGATGAACAGGCTTCCTCAGGCATGTGTCTTCTGGTTGGAAGTGGTGGTTTTTTTAAATATCACCTGTGCTGTAGATTGCCAGCATTACTGTGTTATTGAATTGTGATGAATGGGTTTTGGAATGGAAACTAGGTGGAAAGAAAAAAAACATTATATTACATAATTTATAAAGCCTATTTACAAGATTTACATTCTCTGTCCTCTTTCTGCCAATGGTATTAGTGTTGATGAATTCTTATTTAGAGAAACGCAGATCTTATTATATCAAGGGGTAAATATGCAGTGAGATACAAGGGGATTAGCTGTGCAAGTCATTATCTTTGACATGCTGTCTTTAGTGCTGCTAGTCCTTCTCAGCAAAGGATCTTTTCTATATTTAAATAATTTTAGCTGAAGAAAAATGAGATGATTAACATGCCCTCAGATCTCTTCTAATGATTTTTGCCAAATTCAGAATAGACCTGGTCTTATGAGGGAGGTGTTTGCTAATTTTGAGCATACATTTTACGTTTGTAAAACACCAACTGCCATGGTATTAGTTCATCTCATTTCTCTGGAGTGGTGACAAAGCTAATAGAAGACTAAATCAGATAATGATTTTTATACAGCAAACGTTTGCTGCTGAACAGCCCACTGACAAAATGACATGGTCTTTTAAAGCCTTTTAGCACATGTAAAGCCTTCAGCATTTAACTGATTTGTATGAAACTGAATCTTTCCCAGAAGTTTCCCCCATACGACCACACTTCATTTCCAGAAGGTAATTATACCCTTGGAGACGAGCTGAGTAGTAGGAGCTTTGTGCTGCAGAAAATCCTGGAGGTGGGATTGCCTGTCTAATGATGATAGCTACTCCCCTTAATGAGCTTCTTACTGCCAGTGTTAGTGTGTCCTTGGTAAATTGTATTTGTAGTGTTCCTAGCATCCAACGATGCTCTGGAGGGGACTTGCTAACAAGAAGCTATTCAGTTCTGCCATCAAAATGACAGAAAGACCAGGGTGATTTTCCTCCTCTTTCTGGAGTTCAGCTTTGCTGACTAAAGTTAAATCACTCTGCCAAGGATGAATCATTGGTGGCTCATAAAAATAATTTCTCCAGAGAAATTTTTTGGCCTCAGAAATAGGCGAAGCCACGGCAGGATTTCCCCGAGGGAAGGCACTCCTTCCCAAGCACAGGGCTTCATCCCACTTCCAATTATCCAAGCTTGAATGCTTTTACTTTGCCTGTGTATCTAACAAGTTTCAGAGTAAAAATGTTCATAGTAAAACGCCAAAAAAATTAAAGGTATTCTTCATCACTCTGTCACAGTCTGATAAGGTCTAGCCTGCTTAAATGGGGAAACAAAGAAGTAGGTTTCCTGGGCTTTTGTTTCTCCTCTCTGCAAGCGCTGCCGTGTCCTGGTTCTCCAGCAGGAAACTGCACCCAGGTTGGGGTCTAGTGCTCTCGAGGAGCCCTGTTGTGGTGTTTGGGCTGCACATTGGGTTTTTTGGTTTTGTTTTTGTGTTTTTTTTTTTTCCTGCCCCCAAGAGCAAAGGTTTTCTTAGATGTCTAAAAACTTCCACAGTATTTGACCCCTGCATTCCGCTTATTTGTTGGGGTTTTTTTTTCAATTACTTTTAGCAACACTCCGTGAAATTCAACCCTTCTGATTCCTGAGAAACCAGTGCAGTGTGATACAAAAGCAGGACACATGCTTGGTCTAATGTCTGTTCACCTTTTTTGAAAAGCTTTGTGGCGCACAACTCTCATTATTGTCAAGGTGTTTGGATTTGGTTATATGAAATCTCACTTTATGGCTAGCTGTAAAAAGGCACCAAGACGAAATTGTGAGGAAAAGTAAGGGCGTGCATGAGACAGATGAAAGACAGTGATGTACCTGAGGATGCTCAGGGAATCATTTTTAGACTGCAGTTAAACTTCAGAAGCCCGTGACTTCCAGTCCTACACTAAAAAAATTTGCTTTCCTGAATTAATTTGCAAAGATGCTACTGTTGTCAGAAGCAGCCGCTCCTGGCTCTGTGCCTAGCCATGCTTGTGCTCAGGAAGAGATGTTAGGCTGTTGAGACAGTGTTTGGGTACCACTTTGAGGTAGATTGTGGTACAACTGTATCACAGTTTGGGAATCTCCTACAGCTATACCCGCATCTGTCACATCTTTGGCATTTGATCAAAGAGTGAAGGGAAAAAGAAAGGTTGTGTTTCTGAGGCCCGTCGAATGTACTGGTCTGGAGGAAAACTAATCTTTTTTCCTTCTTTAATTTTTATATTTTTCTGTTGCAATGTGAATAAAACAAGTATACTACTGGCCCGATGGTAGCACAAATGCACACAACTCTGAAACCTTGCTGAGAATTTCTGTTGAAGCTTTGTTTCTTCATTAGAAGCAATTATACTTTCTGCTAACAGAATGCTTCTTGAGGAGAAGGTAGATAATGTACTGATTTGCCAAGATTTGACAGTTTGAGTTAGCCAGAAACTGAAATTTGCACTGTGCTGGAAATGGCAATATTTTGGGTTTTTCCATTCAGAATTAGAAAGAAAAGCAGCCTGTTAACTGTTTGTGTCCTAACACGCAAGCTTATTTTGACTGTCACGACATGAAATGACATAATAATTGCATATGTCACAAGAAGGGTGACAGCGGTAATGAAGCCAACTGTTTGACTGTCAAAATATTTAGTTTCACGATATCATTTCATGATTAATTTGGATGCCACTTCATTAAATATTTGCTGAAATCCATATGCATTCATTAGATTTTTACATGCCATCCCATTTTCACTCTCAAACAGCAGCAGATCAACCACGTGGAGACTTCTAACCTGATGAACGTACAAGGGTGTCTCTTTGGTCAGTGGCCATCTGACACCGATGCCGGCTCAGGCAGCTTTCATTGCCATGGGGCCTGGTGCTGCTGTGCTAGGTCCATCTGGTAGAAAGATGGCTAAGGGAACTTGTGAGGAGGTATCGTTTTTAGCGTGCGTGGGAGTTAGTAGAGGAGCATAACAAGGGAGCCATGTTTGACTTTGAAGTGCTCTTGGGGTTCATGTATTTCAGCTGCCAGGACTGCAAGATTTACTACAGTCCCTTGGAAAGAAGGATTGGGTAATGCCAGGCTATTAGGTCTCAAGATCTGCTGCTAGAAAAATGATGCCCATTATGAGTAACTATTAAATTTTTTTTTTTTTTTCCTAATCGTTGGTAGTGCTCATCCCTATCTGTGCCCTAGCTGGGGATTCACAATGAGCAGTGAACGAGCCTTTGGTGTCAATGTGAATGGGGCATTTTGACAAACAACAGACCAACACTTGGCTTTCTGTTGTTTTCGCAGGGTTGATCATTGAGTCTAAAAGTGAGACCAGTGGCAGCCAAAACTGTGTCACTGTCTCACGCAGCAGAAACTGGAGAACTCACTGCTGCTTAGTCTTTAATTTTTACCATGGTATTAGAAGACATGATAGCAGCAATGCCTAATATGCATTGCAAGTGGTAGCACAGTTTATCACAGATGGAAACAAACTCATTTCATGTTCAGTAGACTATGAAATGAGTCACAGCTGTTCTCTCCCTGTCGCACAGTGACACACTGCTCTCGTTACACAGCAGCCATGGTACGGCTCCTCAGCCACTTGCATCCCTTGCTTGATGCACGTTCCTGAATACCTCTCTGGGAGTCAGGCAGTGGGTCAGCTCCTGCAGAAAGGACCAGCTGTGGTTCATTGGTTTGGGGCTTGGGTAAAGGACTGAGGAAGGTTTTGTTTATAAAATAGTAATTGATATGCTTTTCTGCTCAGAAATTTGAGTGTAATAATATAGCTGTAAGGTGCAAAATCTCTCCAGTGAGCTTTTTTAGTGGTAATGTTTACTTCTGTAGTGTCTCACAACCAAGTATCGTTCCAGTGCACTGGATGGGGAAGCTACAGCTCCTGGACTGGCTATATCCCAGGATTTGTGCAGCTTTATGATGTCTGAAGGCCCTGGGCAAGACTCTTACTGCTCTCCACCTTTCTTGTGCTGCTGTCCCTGCCTTTACTAGATGTGATGGTGACAGATTTGTGTTTCACCTATGGCAGTTTTAAATGCAGACGGAGACTCTTCCCCTAGTTCTCCCTGCATCGCTGCTGGCACGGCTGACTCTTGCACACCACCTGGGAAGATCCTCATCATGACTAGAAACTGTTTCTCCTTTGGGGGTTTATTAGGCTGCTTACTAATAAGCAGCAGGAATAACTTAGCTCTGTTACTCAGCAATCCCAGCTCCCCTGGGTCTGAGTAAACCAGTGAAGACATTAGGGTGGTATACATTAACTCCGGCTTGTTTAAGCAGTGTTCAGTACACAAGCACTGACTGAAGAGCGGTGGTACTTTACCAGAAACACTCATAGTCTCTATTTTCTTTAATTTTGTTTCTTCCTTTAACTCAAGTAGTCATCTAGTCCTGTTTGTCTTTTAATGAGATCAGCTTTTGTTCACTATTGGAAGATTAAAAATAATTGCAGTGAAATAACATTCTGATTGCAGCACCTGGTGTTATGTGCTTGGTCTTGGGTACAGGAGGATGACAAGTATTGCCCGATTTCATACAGCTACCCATTAATGAAGTTGTATTATCCAAGCTGTGTCATTTTACATGAAAAAGAAAGCAGGATCCAAGTCATCCTGTGGTTTTGGACTGACCTTGGGATACAGAGTTCATCTTGTGTTGCAGAACTGTACTCTGAATTTTCAATCTTTTTTTTTTTTGCTTAATTGTTCCTTATGCTCTTGGGGGAAAAAAAAAAAAAACCACCTTGAAAATGTGTACAATCTGGAAAATGCCTCAGAGCATTCAGTCTGCAAGAAGTCTGAAGCAAAGTGTGAAGGTGTAAACTTCCCTGGTGGTGTAACAGACTTTGTAGTGTGCTGCGCTGACATTGAATGGTTTTCCAGGCTATTGAGGAACTCAAGAATTTTTGCCAGGGCCTGGACAGACCCTTGGGTGGTTTAGATGGCAGCGCGGGCTGCCCTCCTGGTTCCTCGGGAGCTGGGCAGAAGGCACGAGTCAGGAACTGAGGTTCAGGTGGTGGCTGGGGTCCTTGAGCAGCCTGGACTGTGGGGTGAGCTGAGTGTGCCTAGAGGAGGCAGGAGCCCCGAGGATGCCCACCTGCCCCTTTCTTGCTCCAGTGCGGAGAGAGAAGGAAACCCTAATGTGAACTGCTTAAAATCAGCAAAGTATGAGAATATAAGGGCTTCTGACTCCAGTCCCTGCTTTTGCATCTCATATAATGCCTTACATAAAGTAATCAATCTCAAGTTTAAGCCTGTTTAGAAATCCTCTTCACATTTCCAGGCTAAGCTTCTTAATGGGCAAGTTTACACCCATTTACTCCACTGCTGTCATTGTCTTTTGACTTAATCATGCTTCCCCCCTCCCCAGTGGTTATGCTGGAAGCACAATCCTGGCTTTTCTTGGCTTTCAGTCCGCAGGACTAAACAAGTCAAGCTTGTAATCTCTAGGAAAAATGTGCTCTTCACTTCCCTGATTATCCTCAAATCCTTTCTTTGCACCTTTTCCAGTTCTGATACTTCTTTTTTGAACAGGAGTGACCTGATTAAAAAGTATTTCAGATGGGGCCTCACCAAAGTCTTGTATGGTGGCATCTCTCTGGTGTACCAGAAGATCACGTCAGGCTGCCAGACAGCATGGGTTCTCTTTTCACGTTGAGCAGGTGTGTTACCCTCTCTGCATGGTGGCTTGGGTGAAAGATGCAGAAACAACTGCTCAGTCTTTGGAACCAGCGTTGTGGCATTGGCTGTTAATTCCTCTGTGCCAAAAATATGGGGGGAATCAACATGGCTGGCTATCATAAGGTTAACTAGAGGTCATCTTTGTGACCAGCCAGTCACCTGGTGGTTTCTTGTGTAGTTTTGGTGTGCTGTTCTTAACAGATACATCAACAACTGCCAGCCAAATACTGGAATTATTAAATGCACAGAGATCTAGAGTGACACGGTTCAAGTCACTCTACTGTTTCAGGTAATGAAACCTCAGATCAAAAATGTACATTCATATTATATGCTGAGAGCTGCTGGGTATCTTTATAGCTTTATACAATTGTCTTCCTTTATGAAGGTTGCTCATCTCAGTAAATATGTGGATACGTAACTGTGTAAAGTTTTGAGCTATTTTCGTGAGTATGCTTTTAAGTCTTCATTTTCCTCATGCACTGTCATTCCCAATATAGCATAGGATCATTAACAAAAGCACTTCATAAAAGAAATATAGAGGGATTAATAAGTAATGTCATACTCAGAATTCAAAATGAACAAAGATTGAGCACTTGCATTTCTGTATCGTTAACCCGAGCAATTACCGGGAGAAGATACTGCATTGGTTAAGCTTGGAGAGACCCAAAGCTGTGCCTACAGCAGACATCTATTAGAGGTTTTTTATTTATTTATTTTTAAAAAGTCTGTAATCCAACTTGCAGTATGAATACTGTAAGTTTGCCAGTTGTTGGCATTTTACACTTCGAATACTTTACTTTTTCTGTAGATACCTCACTTGGTCATGTTGCCGTCTTTGAACATGTGGGATGACGTTTTCGATTTTCTTTCAGTCATTTTTCTTTTTTTAAGACTGCACTGCATAAAATGAGATTCATGTTCTTATGACATTGTTTACTTTCATCTTGCTTAATTATAGGATAATGTTCACAGTGGAGGAGTATGTGAGGCAGTGAATGGTGTTTGCAGGTGATTTAAATGTACAGTGAAACTAAGACACTCGATAATTACAAAACCTGTTGGTTGTGATTGTATTCCAGCTCTGCAAACATTATTCACATTATACGGAGAGGGGCAAGAAAAAGGTAAACTGCAACAATTTTTATGCCTTTTTTGAGTGCTTGTATTGCTTTTTCTTTGCGTTTGTCTTGGGTGCCACTGTAAGGGTAGGTGGGTTTATTAATAAAATATATATTTAAAAATTCAGAAACTTCCCTTACAGGTTGAATCTTTTAAAGTTTGGTCCTTGCCTGAATATGAAACTGATTCTTCTTAAGCTGGGGAAAGATGTCTAATATTAATTCCTTATAAGTTATGGTACATAAAATTAAATTTGCACTTTTACTAGGAAAATGCTCAATTTCTCAGTTTTAAAAATTCTGCAATCCTTTTTACACATACTCACCATACTAAAATCTGCAGTACTTATCAAGGATAGCTGGCAAAATGGAGCGCATGTGTGGTGGTATTTCAGATACAGCATGTGACCATGTGGTTAGGCAGAGTATGACCCTCAAAAGGGGAACGTTGCGAGCGGCACACAGCTTCAGTTTAAGACGTTTGGTAACGGGATTGCTGGGGTGGGTAGCCTTAATACTCTCGTAACAACTGATTTTTTTTTTTTTTTTTAAAAAAGATTTTTCGCTTGTAGAAACAGCAATACATCATGCTTTAAGAAATGATGCCTTCTGTTTTTACAATTAAAGCTGCATTTCAACTGACATGGGGAAAGGTGACCTTTTTTGGCTATGCCCATCTGTTTTGGCGATCCAGTTAGTACATCCCCATTTATCATCCTCCTGGTTTGATAAATGATCCGGTGGCTTCTCCGAATGCTGGAGAATCATTCGAGGAGGACTGGTGCAGGAGGTGGGATGAGAAGTCCTCGCTCTCCAGAGCCACATCAATTTAAGAATTCAGTCCTGGAACCCCCACGTTCTGTGGGGAGGAGTAAGAAATGTGTAATTTCCTGTTTAGGTGGTACCATAGTTCATATCAACCTAACTAGCGTTTTGCTAAATTTGAGCCTTTTCTGCTCTCCTCTGGCTGCCAGGGTGGCGGGGGAGGAATACTGTTATTTCTCACTGCTGTTTCTAACTTCAAACCCTCTGATGCTTTGATTTGGGGAATTGGGGAAGGTTTCTGTTAGTGAGTAAGCTCTGGCTTTCAGTGCACCTGATGGCACTTGTCTTGTGACTGTGCAGTGGTCCAGTACAAATTGAGAGGAGGAGGAGGGCTACCCATTTTTAAGGATAATCTGCAATCATTTTGCTATCTGCTACAGATTATTTTTCATTTTGAATGTCCTTGGAATGCTTTTATCCTGCATCAACCAGGTATGAACAGCTCATCATAGCTGGATGCAATTACAGGCATGATTCATTAACACTGGTGGAGAGTGTTCTTAATACTTTGCTGAAGTGAAACAGAAAAAGTGGGAATTGCACAGTGACACTCACTGTCTGGCTAACCCGATTTTTTTTGTCATAGCAACGGTGATGACACAGAATATTAAAGTAATCCTCATTTTGGAGATTATTTTTAACAGGGGAAGTGGTGCCAATAGCACAATGGGCCTTTGATCTTCAGGAATTGCTATTTTTTGACCTCCTCAAGTACTGTGCAAAGCTCTGCTGTAGGAATGTATTTTTTCAACTGCAGAAATTCATCATGGAGTAGAGAGCATTAAGGGATAGAACTGATCACTAACTGAATCTAATTTACCTAAAGTGTATGGAAGCAAATTATTCTCATTGTTAAAGTATGCAGACAATACCTATAACATGGATTCATAATCAAAACTTTTTTTTTAGGTTCTCTTCCCATCCCAAAAGGGGAAAAGACGGGGGAAAAAATGGGTCAGTGTAGTGGTGTTTGTTTTGTTTGACCAGATTCCCAATTTTCAAATTTTTAGTTTCATCTGTTGCAAACTTTTGCATATTGCTTTTAGTCATTCCCCTCCCTGTGTTTTTCATTTTCCTTCCTAGATCTTTTACCAGATTATCAGCAGTTTCACATGCTACTTTGTGCCTACTTTGTGGCCCCAATAAGCTTTTAGTTGAGCACACTTGCAGCTCCTTCTTGGGCACCACACAGCCACTCTGAAGCTTGTAGTGCTTGTTGTTAACTAATGTTGGTTACTACTTCTTTGCACTGAGTCATAGCACCAGATAGGAAACATTTGATCAGTTGCAGGGGGCTTGCTTTCCCTTCTGGCATTTTCTCCCTGTCCCAACCCCATGCACTCCATAGAGTTTCTTAGCTGTTTTTTGGTTTGTGGGTTTTTTGTTTTTTTTTTTTTTTTTTCCATGTGAGTTACTGGAATGAGACTCTACTAGACACTTTAGAAGGCTTTTGCCCGATTTCTGTCTCCTTAAAGTAAGAATTTGTCATCCATTTCTACACCACCAGCCCAATTAGAATAATAGTGTATCAAGACATAAGCAAATAATTAGTAGCATAGTGCTGCCTGGAAAGTGAGATCTTTTCCTGTGCAGGAAAAGTGTATACCTGTACCTTCTGCCCTAACACAGGTTGAGACTGACTGCCCTTTTTAAATTAAGGTTATTCCTAAAAATATAGCAATGTTATGTGAACTAGTTAAAATGACATACTGAAATTGTACGTCCTACAATGGATTACACATTTTATTTCTGATACTGCAAAGCCAAGCAAAGAACTCCTTGAAAGAGCAAATTGTGTTGAGCAGAGGATAACTTTGCCTTGAGACTTTCTCTGGTTTTACCACCTACTATGATTTTAGATACAGTGGCAATCTAAGTTATTTACTGACTTGTTCCAAAATTTGGCATATTTTTGTGGTAATTTCGGTAAATGGATAATTTCTTACATTTTAAGACCAGAAAGGGCTGTGAGGTGAGCTGATTTGGCCACCTGTGTATGACAGGCAAATGTGTTTTACAAAATTACTTTCTTATATTAATCCCTAAATTGGACTAAATCATTCCATCCTCAGGAGATTAAACACAGGGAGAGGACAGGAGAAGTGATGCTGCGTAAAGCTTGTTAATAAACGAGCCTTTTCAAATACTGTTTTGGAGGATAACATTTCTCAGGTAATCATTTCTTCCCACCTGTTAATTAGGCTATTTATGAAATCTTGAAAGGGTTTTTATTAAAGTTAAAACTGTCACTGTGAATTTATTACCTCTGAGTTGCTCATACAATCCTTTCATGGAACAACAGCAAAGCCACCCTGAAAGGAGGTATTTTGGAGGAGCTCTGCCATGCAGATGCTGCTGTGGATGGATACAGTCAGAGCAGTCTCAGCACGTCCTTCCAAGTGCTCCAAAAATGTCTAGGGAAGTAGCTTAGCTGCCAGATCTGCTGCATTTCCTGTCCGTGCCATCTGGCTGAATCTGGAAGTGATGGCTCATTGAATGACAGTGCTCGAAGAAAAGTCCCTGCAAAAGTTCTCACAGGTGAGTTCTTCTGCCTCACCCTGGCCGTTGCTGAACCACTGCCAGCACAGGAGCGTGTTTGCATTAGTGACTGTCGGTGTTGCAGTAATTGGCAGCGTCACCTTCATCTTCCATGGGATTACTTTGAAATGGTGGTATTTAGCAATACCTGCGTGACTCACTAGATCGACAGGGAAGAAGAATTCGCGATGTATGTTTTGTGGAGGAATACCAGTGCCTTCTGTCCACGACCTCCAATGCTCAGCAAAACAAAATCCTTGGACATAGAATTGGCAAGGACGGACACATCAGTACAAGTTTTGAGCCTGGAATGGTGCAGGCTTATTTGAGACCAGTGCAACACTGTATGGATGCTTCATAAGGCAGCGCGAGCATAGATAAGCCTTGAGTAGTTCTGGCCTTGCAAAACCCACTGATATCAGTGCGTAAAATATACGAAACATTGCATATTGGGTTTAGGTTTTAGGATTACTTGGAAACCTCGAAGGTACCTATGTGGACATACTTCTAAAACACATACGACAGTTGAGCATTTCTTTCTTTAGGGAATTAATGTTTGTCTTCTCTAGCACTTCTAAAAACTCCATGACGAGTGCCTCCCTATATTTTTAGGTACTTAAAACCTTAAAAATATGGCCATTCAACCTTAATGAGGTTGTTATCACGGAACTAAAGGTGGACAGAAACATCCACTGTTCATTATGCCACAGTGGTGAAGACCATGCGATCTGTACTGTGGATTCCTGAAGAGCTCTGCCTGCGTCCCCACCCGGCACCTGCAGTCAGCCCCAGCACCTTTGCCTAGCTGTGCCGTGAAATTAATGTGGGCTTGTGCCTTTGGGCAGGAAATTGTCTGCTGTGGAATGACATGTCTGCTCAGGAACACTTCATTTTTTCAGTTCAAAATTAATTTCCTTCCACTGTGGGCATGAGCTAACTATTATGGGAAGGTAATGAGCTCCCGGCAGCTACTGCAGTTGTCGTACGGTGGAGGATGTCAGGCGTGGGTTAGTAGCTCGTGTGCAGCTATTCATCATGATCACATCAGTCTGTGAGCTCTGGTACCTGCAGGTCCGTAAGTTCCTAACTTCTCCTTTCTGCTTTTACTGAGACCTTCTGCAGAGGTGCACTGCTTTATGGGGGTGGCCTTTTTACCTACCTTTTATCTATCTATCTTTTTTAGGGCTTTCTAATTCTGAAGTGTTTTCTTATTTTTAGGCTGATTTGGTGGCAGATTGAGCTCTACTGTGTGCTCTGGATCATGGATTTTGTTGTGACTTTTATTCTAGCCTTTTTGTTTGTTTCCAGTTGGAGAAATATATTCTTGTATTGTTTAGTAACAGTTGTTTTTTATTCTGCTGCTCTAATCAATGCTTGTTTTTTGAAGCTGTGGAACAGTTTGTAGGGATATACAAACACTTCAGTCACAGGCTATGCTTCCCTGAGTTGTCAGAGCTGAGAGCAGTGCAGGTGTTTATGCAAAGGCCACAAGGTAGAGGTGTAGGGAAAGCATCACTTTCTGCAGTGAGAGTTCCAGTAAGAAACTAGACTGGGAAAGAAAGAAGCCCTACATCTCCCCTTTCCTACTCCAGTGTATATTCAAATTACATCCTGCTTGTACTGTCTGAAGGATGTGTAAGAACAGGATGTATTGCTAAGAATAAGTAAGAATGAATAAAGAAAAAGGCAATTTGTTTGTTTGTTTTTGGAAAGACAAACAGTTTGACTACACAGAATTTGTCAACTGCCACTGAGTGAATTGCAGCTGAGCACAGAAGCAAGGAATTGCCTTCAGGGGCTTCAAGGTTTGGGGAAACATTTTGAACAAACTTTTTTATTTATTTTCCATCTTCCCTTGTTGTCTCGAGTTGATTTAAAAATTATGTTTTGAGTCTTTAAGCACTATAAACCCAAGATTTTCTGATTTTAAGCTCTAAATTCTGTCCTCCTGTGGAAAGTTCATGCTAGAGAAGTCTTAAGCATTTCCACCTCAAAGCTCTGGCCAAGTCGGGGTTTGGCCGTGGGAGGCAGTAAGTTCATGTGGCCACAGGAGTACAAAACTGAGCTTCCAAGGAAGCTTTCATCTACAGACCTTGCAGGCTGAATTCTTGGGGTGCAAGTGTCTCATGACTTGAATACTGCAGGGTTCATTTAGCTCTATTCTTTTTTTTTGCAGTTTTTCTGTTTCTTACTTTTGAATCAGTGAAACAACTGCTTGTCATGGTTGTATTGCTGCCCAGCTGCAGCAGAAACCTTAAAAAACCAAACCAACCAACCAACCAAAAAACCCCTTATAACATCTTTATGAATGTAAATAACTTAGTCCAGACTAGAAAAGGATGTTTCCAGCAGTGACAAATACACATGGATAGTGCTGCACGACCAATCTCTGTCTTGAAACTTTTATTGTAGACAGGTATGTTCCAGGCCTGACAAATCAGTAATAAATTTGTTTTGCCAAAACTGCACTGTCTGTAGCAGAAGCTCACTTGATGGCTGCAACGTATTAGCTGTTGTTATCGCACACAACTCCTCATTTCCATTCCTGGCTCCAGTGATTTTTCTGTTGCCTGATTAAGTAAGACCTTAAATTAATTTTTTAAAACTTAATTTAATAATTCATAATAATAAATTTAATAAAAAATAAATAAGATTAAATAATAATTGTCTTGGTCTGTTTTGCTACCTCAGTTTGCACTTGGTTGTTATGTTGTGTACTGTTTTGGACTTGAATGAAGTAAAAGTTGGAGATACATTTTGGACATAAATTGGACAAATATTAGTTTCATTACAAGACCTCTCAGAGCAGACCAAATTCTGATACACACTGCAGAAGAAGATAAAGCTGTTGAGATTACAAAACGAAGTTTCAAAATAGCATTCCCAGGAGACCTTACCAAGTGTGCTTCCAGAAATTGCGGTGAAACTAGATGACCTGACTAAAATATTTATCTAAATAATTGTGGTTCCTGTTTGAAGGCAGGTACAGCGATAATAAATATTGATTGATGAAAATTATTCTTCACTTTCAGATTTTTTTTTTAAAACTTAAAGATTAAATCTGTGTGTTCCAGCAAGCCTTTTTACTCTTCTTATCCAGTGTTTTGCTTTTTTGCATGTCTGCTCTGGGAAAGAATTCCCCAGACATTACAGTTCCAGTGTTCCTGCTCTGCTCTGCTCTGCTGTGGCTGCAGAACTGCACTCTTTTTCCTTTGGGCATGCTACTGCCCAAACACAGTAGTATTTGCAAGTACATAAACATGGAAAAAAAAAAAAAAAAAAGTTACTAAATAGAAGACTATGGATAGTTTCTAAAGAACAAGTTTGTTCAGCGTTTTCCCTGACGACCTGAGTACAAAATGTTCAGATGGTGCAATACTAACAGCTGTAGTCAGTATGGGGAAGGACTGAAGGATGCTCTGGAAAGAACTGGATGAGCTCGAGGATTAGAGCAGTTAAAAAAAAGAAATCTATGGAACTGACTGGTCCAAGGTACAGGCCTGTGCACGTTGAATCAAAAACATCTGTAGTAAGTGCACCCTTTGAAGAGGATCAGAGTAGTCGTAAAAGGAGCCATGAAGGACCAATGTGACATAACAAACCAGGTGAAAGTAGGATTATGCAATGTTCTAGTTAAGGACTGAAATGTAAGGCAAGATTGCTGTACCCAAACATAGTTCTTCATCAAGGCCTCATCTTTAATGCCTCATCTTTAGTACGTCATCTTTTCAAGAAAAGTATACTAAAGCTGGAAGTGATGCAGAAGAGGGCTTGCAGGAAAGGCAAGGATCAGAGAACTGGAAAGTCCGTATGCTGAGAGCTGGTAAACACACAGAGAGGAGAACCTTTCAGTTTAGTAGAAAGTATGGCTATCTGGAAATGGATAGCTGTAAGAAAATTTGGACTAGACTTTTGAGGACATTTCAAAGGAGTGAGCTCCTCAAGAGCTTTCCAGTAGGAGGAACATGGAATTTGTAGCTTCCTTTACAAAAGATAGTCTGCAAAAGCACAGGACTGAATGAATAGACTTGCAAGGTTTCTTCTGGTTTTCTGTCCCTAAAAATACATAGCAGCTGTTGAGCAATCTCTGTATTTGGTTGAGAACCTGTGTTTAGTTTTAGTTAGAGGGTTATGTGTTGGAAAAATGCATGCAACTCATTTTGTATTCAGTTAATCACATCCTCTCTGTTTTCTGCTTCTCCCACAGCAATTTCTGTTTTACCAGATTGGCATCCTTCAGTGAAAAAAATGAAGTAATTCCTGCCCTGCTGTTGTGGGGAAAAACTCAGAGAAAACCAGATGAAGGAGTCCAGGGTTATAAAGCTACAACTTCTGGCATGAATATTTATAAGTTTAGATTTTTTTCACACCAGAAGTAGAGAGAGAAATCAGCTGAAATCAGCTATGTACACTTGAACAAGATGAGAGAAATTGGCCATGAAGGCTTTTGTCAGACGTACTGTGTTATCAGGGGAACAGACAATCTTGACTTTGGCACTCCTGTGTAACTTGCAATCAGTAATTAAACTAAAATTGCATTTAGCAGTAGACAAGGAAAACATTGTCTTGCTGGCAAGCTTATAGCTAATTGTGCTAGTGATCATTTAACTGCTTGTGCGTGCCCACATTTTTCTACCATATACATAAAATATGTAGAAGTGGAGCGGCCCTGCAGCATATCATTGAGATGAAAATATTGAGCTTCTGAATGCTTACTTCAAAGGGCAATCTTTGTTTCATTTTATAATTTCAGGTTGCCTAGGAAGACAAATGTAATAAATTGCTGGTTCTCCCTCTCTATTAGTGACTTTCATTGTTTGCAAATATATTCCAGTGTAGTCAGAAAATGTTTGACCAGCCTAAGCAGGTGATTTAGTGACAAATTTTGAATCTGGCTTATACAGTAAAGGGTCTGAGGTCTGCAAGGAAACATGGATGTTTCTACAAAGGTTTAGCTTAGAGGTGGGGGAAAGAGTTTTGTTCAAAATGCTGGCTCATTGAAAGTGAGACTTTTCATGAGGATGCGTCGCTTTTGGTTGTTTTTTGCATGACATTTTCAGGTCTGGAATGAAATATTTTCCTGGGCACTGAATTGAGACAAACCTGTGACATTCTGTAAAAATACTTCAACTGCAGAATAACCTGCCTATCGGGAGTCTGGTAGGATGTAGCAGATTCCTGTCCAAATGCATGTTCTGCCCCATGCCGCCCACAGCCTTTGACCTCACTCTTCTGTACACCAAGTTCTCCACTGGTTTGTCCTAAACAGATTTGCAGCTGTATTTCCTACTGTTGTGAGAAGGGTGAGGAGGAAAGTAGTGGACTTTTGGATTAGCATAGTTGATTATGTGAGGCTCTTTCTTCTGAGAGTCCTTTAATCCTGTGGTTTACATCCAAGTTTGCATGAGATGTGTGTACTTCATTCTGGAAGGAAGGACTCCAGAGCTTCCTAGATGTTAGACCCTAGGCGTCTAACCATTCCTCTTGACGTTTGGGAACCTTTCAGATATTGCATGCTTAAAGGTATGGTTTGGAGCTGGCTCAGAGCTGGCAGGACATACTTTTGTCTCCTGGAAAATGTCTGTAGTTAGTGCTCTCTGCACTGCTGCTCTTGTACCACCTGTGAGAGTCATTGCCTAGGCTTACCAAAAAGAGTAGTATGGTAATACGGTGCTGGTGTGGTAGAAGTGGCTACTTGTAAGTCAGCCCCTGCTTCCAGGCTCTAAGGCTGTTGTGGCTCAGTAACTGAAAACCGGGCTCCCCTCTCCCTTCAGAACCAGTTGTTCTCACGGTCCTGTCTGCAGGATGCAACAGCAGCAGCAGTTCCTTGGGCATGTGTGAACAACGAGGCACTGAAGCCTGGGTCTGCCTTAGAGGTACTGCAGAAACCAGTCCTATGCCAGCAGCAATTTGATTTTCAGATCTGCCACGAATAAATATAGTGTTTACTGAAAACGGTCATTTTGTGAAGATACTAATTTTTTATCTTTAGGGGTGAAAGCAAAATTCTTTATGGTTTAAATATCGCCATTCTGCACAGGAGGGATGCTGGTTCCAGTGTGCTCTCTCTGTGTGGGTTATTTTTAGGCATTGTGGACAAGTCTGCCCAATATGGTTTATTTTCTCATGTTTTTACCCAGTGGGAATGCTTAGCAACTCTGTGACTCTGCATTTGTTTTAGATGTAAATGTTGTAGAGCTCTGCTTGTACCTTTCTGTATTATGTGAAGCTGTGTTTCTTGTTTGAGTGACATCTCTAATTAGAGACATCCTCGGGTTTTATTAAAAACCATGAATAAGCTAGACTCAGAATTTTGGCCCTGTTTGCTAACTTATTTCAGAATCTGGAGATATATTTGTGATGATGTTTCTTTCTTTTAAATTAATTCGAAGTTGTTTAATTATTTCATGTTGATTTGCCCCCTGATTCTCTGACAGAAATAGCATTGGTTTATTACAGTCAAATAATTTATTTTCACCTATAGCCCTTGGTTAACCAAATGCCCTAACTTTTCTGTTCTCGCCCTGTATTAGATTTCACTCTTGGCTTTGATAGCCTCCCTACTATCATAATCAGTTTTCTCTGTATAGACCTACCCTAAATATATGCTCTATTTATGGTGTCGTCGCAATGCATGTGTTTTTAGTGTCCAGTGTGTTGCCATTTGTCAGTTTGAACCATACAGTTTTCATTCATACTGTCCTGTTGTGATAATTCATATACTTTTCCCAGTTGATTCATTAAACTTACCTTTCTGAATAATTGTAATTTGTATTTCTTTTTCCCCTGTGGACTTTTTTAAAAGTAGCCAAAGTTTTTGGAATCCTGAAAAGTCTCCCACTGTCTCTGTAACCAAATGGCAGAGGCAGTGGGGAGGAGCCCTCCTGCAGGTTGTAAATCAGCATCTTTCTTGGCTCTCAATTTTAAGATGGTGATCAGGTGGACTGTCTGCCTGCAGTACCGACTGCCCATCTCTTTAATTGGTGGGACACCAAAGTAGATGCTGATCTGAAAATTACAGCCATCTTCATAGCGACGTTTTCTGGCCAAATTGTTCTGATGCAGCGCAACTTTGCCTGCTATTAGTGTATTTTGTGAACTTGGTCAACTTTTAAATTTTCTGAGGGTGTTTTTTGTTGTGTTGATTTTTAAAGTAATCTTCTGTTTTAAAAACACTTTAGTGGTTAGGCTATCCCACCTGGGATGTCCAAAACCTTTCAGTGGGATTCCTGAAGCCGAGTCTTAAAGGAATTTTACTCCTGGACCATTCTCTGCATGATGAAAAGCAACTGTGGCAAACGTACAAAAGATAAAGGAAGTTACACTGTGTGAATGGTAAAGGTCAAAGCTTCAAAAATTTGCTCTGATTACACAGTAAATGCGTTGGGCCTGATCTTTGTCTACTTGCTTGGTACTTACCAGCATTGCACAACATTATTACGCAACCTGGGACCCTTCTCACATCAGTATTGTATATGGGAGTGTGAGCCATGGTAGGAACTGACCTGGTACACTGACCTGACAAAAAAAGCTGAACTTGTGGCAGACGTAACATTGGCCAGGTAGGACAGGCTCAAAAGTTTTGTTCTTGCTTAATTCCAATAAGATGTATCATTGGATCTTTCTTTTCAAGTAAAAAACCAAACAAAATGTGCATTAGCACTCCTGCCCCCCTCCTCCAAACAAACCTAAACGTTAGAAGTTAAAAACTCAAGAGCAAAGCAGTCGTTTGGGACATTCTTCTTTTTTAATTAGGAAAAACCATAGATTTTTTTCTCCATGTTTCATTTCTCTAGGTGCCAGCTATGTTTAAAGCCAGGAGTTTTAATCTGAAATACACTGAAATTAATCCCATGGAGCAGGAATAATATCTCAGGCATGAAGGGTAATAGTATTTCTTCACTGTAGAGAGAAAATTATTTTGTTCATTTTCTAAGGAGACTACTACAGTGGCTCGTAAGTACTTTATGAAAGAAGCCACAATACTTGTCCTTCATGGTTGAGAAATTCTATGTTTCCTGGGATTACTGCCTTCCTCTAATCTGGTTCAGCTATTGTGGGAGGCAAAGAGCAGCAGGGGTTTTTGGTCTTTCTGCAGCTGAAGAAATGCCAGTCTTTAAAGGAATCTTTCAGGGAAAGTAGAACACGGCAGTTACAGTAACGATCTGGTCCTGGTTTGACGATGGATGGGAGCCCTTGCCATCTGCTGCAAAGAACAGACGTTTCCCATGACCCACTAATTAAGCCTGCACCAATGTCATTAATGGCCCTATTTGTACAGTACAGGGTATCTGCGGGTACGTGGGAGCGTGCATCTGTTTGGATCAGAAGAAATTGTTCCTTTACCTCTGCAGCAATTGGTTTTCTTGCAGAAATGCTGGTCTTGATGACTGGCTGTGTTTTAACTGGGTATGTGCAGAAGTTGACTGGACATCTACATGTCATATGGATGGTCACCCCTGAAGAAATGTCAGGAGATCTTTGAACTCCCACACCAGTGTTCCTGCACACTGGGAGAACAGAAAGGGGCTGTGGATGTAAATGCAATTTGTAGGGTCCTTACCACTATCAGAATAGCAAGTGTAGATGAATTTGGTCTCTGAAATACAGGGCTTTGCTGGTGATAATTTCTTTGCACATGCTTCCTTTTACTGTTTGAATTTGAGAAGTGGGCTACCACAGCATGGAGTTTGTGGAGGTGCCGTCAGCACTGCGCTGCAGCTCAGGGATCTCCTCTCACCCTGTTTGGTCTGACTGTTGGGAATAGTCTGATCAATCTGTGTTTGGACTTAGCTTAGAGTGAATTCTAATGCACGAGTATGGGGGAATTCTTTTAACCCTTTTAAGGGAGGATCGGCAAGTTTGAGATGGATGCGGAATCCTTAAGATAATAGTCATTACTCCTGGAGGAGTTAGCTGGAGAGCTGTCTCTTCCCTGACAGCACAAAGATTAAAAAAATAAAAATGTCAGAGTATCCTAGTTGGCATCCAAAGTGAATGAGTCACTCCTAAGGCTACTCAAAACTAATTCTGCCTTGAATTCAAAGAAAAACATCAAAGGCAGTTTTGCTGTTTATCCAGGTGCGAAAGAAAGAGCTTTTCCACGCCACTGCTACTCTGGCTGAGAGTACGGAGGAATGTCATGCTTGCTCGCTATTGATATTGAAATCGTTACGTTCAAATTAAGCTTATTCAATGCATTGCTGACACAAGCAGGGGAGCTACACCAGCAGTTTGACAACTGATTGTGATTTTTACGGAAGATAAACCACAGAAGAGAAATGAGATAAAACAGCAGGAAATTAATCATAGAATCATAGAATGCTATGGGTTGGAAGGGACC
>VYZW01012125.1:3874-43306 GCA_013401315.1 Balaeniceps rex
TATCTGAAGAATATGAAGTTTCATGTGAAAGTCTAACAGGAATCTGATCCTGCAACCTTATGGGAGTGCAATTAGTGAGATACCTGGAAATACATTATTAATTGTTTTGAGAAAAACAAAATGGTTAAGAGAGATATTGCAACCTCATGGCAACCAAGTCATATGCTAGAGAAACAGTTGCTTCACCAATATGTGCTAGTAGAGTGAATTGTACCAGGTATTAGACTTGCTGAAATCACGCAGACAGCTCCTGAGGGGAACTCATTATCACAGGCAGTTAAGTGATTCATGATACAGCCTAGGAAAATGAGCAAGGTGAAATCAAATCTGTTATAAATGATATAAACAGGCATGTTACTAGTCCACTTTCAAAGATCTATTTTTTATAATAACCATCTCCAGTCTTGGTTGCAGGCATCTGAAGTAAAACAGATATTTGTTTATGATTATGGGTGTGCAAACACCCATGATCACCCATGTCACCTTCCTGTGGTTGAGTCCTCCTTGCTCCTTACTCGGCTTGTGGTATCTGTCCAAAAGCTTCTCCAACTTCCAGTTTCAATGGAGAGGTTTACTCGCAGTAATGATCTCAGTGCTATTATGTGCCAGATTTACTATGAGCACCATGCCAGCTGCTGGATCCCAAATTCTCTTCTTGAAATGTGGTGTGGTAGAGTGCTTGTTGCATGGAAATAACTGAAGGAAACAAGTTTCTCCTTGAGTAGAAAAGAGTACTGTTAAGAATGTTCTTAAGACTATCAGAGTGGAAGTCTGGGTATATCCTACTCAACTATCTCATAATAAATGCAATTTTACTCCTCTACATAAATAAATTGACACATTTCAGCTTGATTTACATGATATCTGATGTACCTGTATATTAAAGGTATTAAAGGCTGTTGTTACAGGTAGTTCTTCAAATGGGAACAAATCCTATGACAAATCCTTTGTACACTGCTTTATTCAGTTATCATTAAATCAAAACTCATCTTGATTCCTTAGAGTCTGTATTGAGGAAGGAGTTCAAAAATTGGATGACAAATGGATTGTGAGTGATTTAGTCACTCTAAATGCAGAAAAGTTCTTGGTAACTGTAGAAAAAAATTATCTCGACACATAACAAGCCAGAATTCAACCTCAAGTCTAAATCTTTTTACTAATTCTGCAGATAATTGTATACTTCCCTCTTCCATTTTTTAAATGTCAAAGTCAAAGACAGTACAATCAGTTAACCTGCAATTAAAACCAGTGTATGCTTACATATTCAACTTCTTCCATGATAAAATTAAGATATCTAATGACTGCACAAATCAGAAGAGAACTCACAATTTTATCTCTGGCTTTATCTTGTCAGAATTATTTACTGCTTTTTTCATCCTGGAAGAGCACACCTGCACATACTCTACATTTCCCTGGATGGAATATAAAGGACATTCTCCTCACGTTACTAAATTGAGGCACTGAGGGCCTAAACAAGCAGTCTTGACTCATGCAAGTAGTCCCTTTGACTCACATGAGTTAGGGTTGCCAGATCAGTCTGTTATATATCACTGCATTCATCGCTACAAAGGTTACAAGTTCAAAAATGAAACAAATTTGAGTAAGCGCTACTTTCTAGAAGTAATAGTCTATTATTTTAAAAAATCCTTCACAATCATTTTCTCTTGTGCCTAAAAAATGTTTTTGCTTGTGACTGAAAAAGCTGATATATTATGTTAAAAATTGTTATTTATAATTACTGTTTATTTATTAAAGATTTTATTTCTTTCTCAGACATTTACGGATATTTGCTGAGAAATACTTTGGTAGCTTGTCCCTTAACTTAGGATCTATCTGTTTCAGTTTAGTTCATTATCTGGATGTTTCAAAGAGCAAAATGGATGCACCTATCAATGTGAGTAGCAAAGACTGGACCCACTCTGGACGTCTTGTCTTATTCTTGATGAATGGTGAACATATGATGAAATACATGTTACCTATATAAGGTTGTATGCACATGTATATAATATATCTTCTATCATGTGGTACATGATTAAGCCAGTATAATCACAAAGAAACAAATAAGGGATTTCAAAGAAACACTTATAAATCAAGTGCTGTAGAAGATGTGTACATGGGTTTAAGGCTCTGTCCATTTTATGGCTACTATACCCCATCATTTAATCTCCAGTTTAAATATCAGACTAAATCACTCTTTTGCGGGAAATAATAGAAAAACAAAGAAATGTAACTTAAGCACAATTCAATTAGATGCAAGGGAATTGAGCACCTCAATTCTTAATGAAATTAATGATCTTTTATAATCACAAATGGCCAGACCTTAATTTTACTTGCTATTTAAAAGATGACACCTAGAGTAAAGTCATGTCCCATAAACCATTAAGTGTCTCTGGGATTCTGAAAAGACTGTCCCTTCCTGGATTAGTAGGAGAGTGTCTTGACACACCTTTAATGCTTCCAATACTAAGACAGCTCAATTATGACTACAAGATTTTGATTAAAAGGTAACTGGAGCATCCCAAAGCCAAATGACATAAAGCAAAGGGCACTCATTAGCTTCAGTGGAATATGGCATCTACCTAAAAGTCTTATCAACAGCCATTGTCATACATGGTTGCTTTGAATTTTTACAAATTTGGTTATAGATAAGTCCAAGGTAACAGAGGAGTGATTTTTAGATTATGTTAAACTTAGATAAATACTAGGAAAGTTTTTCCTACTGTCTAAGCAAAACCTGAATGTTTCCTTGCAACCCCATTACTTTGTGTTAATCACCTCAAGAATAGCTTATTTTACTCCTTTTTTTCAGCTATCTTTTATTAATTTTATGGCTATTATCTAGCTCATTTAGAGGCTTATCATAAAGAGTCTGAAATAATACATTGCAATAGCCTGTTCTAGATGTCTTCAAAACAGAAATCTCTCCAGCAACAACCAACTGAGTTAGCATTGGCTTCCAATAAAAGACTATCCCAGTGATAAAGAAAAATAACCTTCCACTATCTGACTATAAGCTGAGAGAGATATTAAGATATGAAAGTTGCCCCAAAATTTTAGTTATTGAAGTTGGGAGGACAGGGATTTGTGTGCAATGTAGGATTGCACAAAAGGAAGAGGCCAGATATCCCGGGATTCTGGTTTGATCCAAATAGCTATGGACTGACTTGTGGCACTGTCTTCCAAGTTTGTACGAAAGACGTAAAATGAAAAAGTGAATGAGGCAATATTAGAAATGGCAATGTATCAGAGGCTGAACAATAGAAATATTCCTGCAAAACTTTTACCCTATTGCAAACCATGTAAGCTTACTGAACTGAGGAATAATGACTATTTCTTCATATCCCCTCATTATACCTTTCTTACAAATAATTCTTGACAGTAGAGTCATTTCCCAAAACTTCTAGAATAGAAAAAAATATATATATTGGGAGACTTTTGTTCTTTCCATGTGACCCTCACATTATAACCAGATGGTAAATTACTGCATTTTTCCTCTTAAAGGGCTGGGAAGATGTAGCCCATACTGACTTAATCTGAGGTTGATGAAGTGGTTTGTATTTGAGACAACAAGATTAGATTATCGCAGTATATTAGTTTAAAGTCTTTCTGACAGTGCCTTGTGTTACCTGGTATTAAACTATGAATCATCTCTGCGTGCATACCATGGGCCAGATTCTCCCCTGGCATAAAATGATACAACTCCATTGATGTCCCCGGAGCTGCCCTTGCCAACACCAGCTGAGGATCTGGCCCTTATCACACAATACGCTATTGAAATGTCAGTCTTTAGAGCAACTCGCCAGCTTGATCTACCTCACCAGTCCTGGTTAGTCATGCCCTGGGGGTAGCTGTGATAATCTCCATTCAATCTGTACTTCTGGAATGGAATTGTTTGGAAATAATGCTTTCAGCTGCACACCTTGCATTTGGGAAGTTTGCCAAGAGGCTTCTTGCTCTGTTTTGAAATAAAGACTCACATCTCTACTGAGATTTTGGCTCTATTCCCTGTTGCAGAATTTTCAGTAAGTTATTAGGTGCATCATTACCCCATTTCATTTCCTGGCTGTTCTGACTACCATCCTAGTGCTTATATGCTGAAACCGCCAAGATCCTTTCCTCAGCCCTTCCCGTGAGTGCCTGATCCAAACCCCACAGAACTCCATTCGAAGTTTCCCAGCAAACTTAGTCAGACTCCTAGAAGAAAATGAAGAAAGATATCTAAAGTTTTTGATCATGAAGTCTTTTATGCCACTGGTTGAGATGCTGAAGTGGAGCACATGGGAGCAACAGCGAGCTGAAATTTTCATTCCCACAATGTCTTCTACAGTTTTTTCCTCTGTCTCTGTAGCTGCAGGAAGAGAATCTCTTGGGGAGGACCTAGGTATGGATTTTTTTTTTTCTTTTGGAGCATACTGCTTCCCGCTGTCAATGAGCAACTGACTTCACTGGAATTTTTCTACAGATTCCTCAGGTTTGTGTTTCTTAAGTAGAGGGAGGACTTTGAAGATGTGAAATAAGTATTTGTGGGAAATAAGTATACTGTGGGTGTCTGAAGTTCTTCTGTAGTATCCCAGAGTGGGATATCGTGCTGATTCATATTTCTGCATTCTCTGTATTCAGTGTCATAGAGTGGTGCCTTATTAGGATCAAGAGCAAGAGAAAAGATGAGCACACAGCCAGCTTTCTCTGAATAATGCACAGAGTTCCTCCTTTGGATTCAAGCAGCTGGCTAAGAAAATGAGATTTTTCTAGAGAGAAGGAAAAACTGAATGCATTGGGAGCATCTTCCATACAAATTGGCATACTTCTGAATGCTGATAAAGTCTAATTTTCCTGAGCACAAAGAAATCAAACAGTATGAGATATTTCCTTAGCCTACACCTTGAGCCCATACCTTGAACTCTGACCAATAATCTTGCTCTGTCTTTCTGGATTTTGTGCTTGACTTCTGTTCTGTCACTGTATGTCCTCTGCTTCCCTCTCCTCACCCTACCAAACCTTTGTAACTACACAATTCACGTTCCTGAATGGCCAGGCACTTGCCTTTGCTTTTTGGGTGATGACATGAGTCTTGGGTTTGATTTGGAGACTGCTATAGTTTCATAAGTGACTGTAACTGCTTCTTTATGGCTATCTGAAATGAAGGACAGCTGTTACACCTCGGGCTTCAATAACATTTTGTCTAGCCAACAACAACTTCTTCATCACCTCATTGAGCCAGCGCTGGTCCTAAACACTCTCTCTGTTGGCTTGTTCTCTGGACACTAACATGCTTCTAAGTCTGCTGTTTTCCTCTTCCAGCTGCTCTGGTATTTCCTTCATCTCATACAGACACAAAAGTGCTTGTGAACAATGTCAGTGAAATCCCCTCCAGTACTTGCCTTTCTTTTGGGTCGTAAAACGTGACTGTGTTTGGGATGGAGATTGCTGTTGTTTCAGCTGTTTGGTCCCATAGAGGAGCTTTGCTGCTACTTATATTAACTGTCTTAAATACAGGACAATTATTACTCCCGGAAACTTACTTGAATCTTTTTCTATGTCTTTGCTCATTCAGCCTAACAGCCTGGATGCCTGCTGGGTTCTGAGCAAGAGGTTTCACCACCCTGCCCTGTGTGACACCCAGTGCTTTCTCTAAAGTTATTCTCCTCAACATTAATGGTCTTCGATAGAGAATGTCTAAAACGAAAGTAAGCAAAATAAGCACCCATCAGAAATCGTGTATGTTTGGTCTATCTAGCTTCATCTTTGCATGTCTGTAAGGTGGCTTGCCTACGTGTGCTGCCCTGTTCGGAGCAGAAGCTCAGGAGCAGAAGTTGGTCAAGTTTTTTGTTGCTGACTTAATGGGGAGCTGTTAGAGGGCACATCAGAGGAAGCAGAGATGAAGGGCAGAAGGATAAGAAGTAGGGAAAGTAGTACTAGAATTCCAACTCTGCAAACTCTTTTTTGGGGAATAGCACTAGTTCTTAAAAGAAACACTTTGCTTACAAGTGTTTGAGAAGGTTAATTAGCCAGTCTTTGCCAAGTGTTTGGAAATACATAAGATGAAGTGTGCTCTACAAGCATTCTCCCTGGGAAGGCTGTGGAGGGTGCGGTTTGAGAGACAGGAGAGAATCAAGGAGATATTGCCATCGTTGGTGTCTGTGCACTCGAGGTAATCTGCATGGGGGGCAGGAATACCACTGGCATGCCTTTAGCTGGCTTAGGGAGACCTGGTGGCAGGTGTGACAGTGTGGTCTTCTGCACGTGGTAACTACCCCAACACAAGCCCTTGCAGGGACCTCACATACCCTGCATGGCTGCACACACAGCCTTTTGTTCTGGTGCGGGGCACAGGAATGGTGGTGCCTCCAGGAGCGTGGGCAGAGGCAGAGGATGTTGTATGAGGACCCAGGCTGCACTGAAATTCGTTGGTTATTAGTGTCAGTGTGGTTTGGCCACATTTCTTCAGAAACCCTTGATGCTGCAGTATGTCTTTGGCTTTGCAAGGCTTCTTAAAACCAACCCACATATGTGCCTAGAGCTTGTAGTAAAATTCCAGATTGATAAATGCAACTGCTTGCCAGCATATGCAGCTCTGAAAGTGAAGCCAGCGAGAGTGATTCCTCAGGTCTCCTCATGGTTTTGGAGGTTTTAGTTTTTTGCTACCAAAGACTCAGCCCCAGTAAGTCACTTGGGAATCCTCCCATTGACCTCACTGCGATCTAGACCAGATCACAATAGAGATTTTAAAAGATTTTTCAGTAAAGTATCAGAAACAGTTTTCCTTCGGCCCTGGGAAATGAGACACTCGACACTAACAGGTTTAATATTCATCTTGTCACATACTAGGTTGCCTTACTGATCTTTGAGCTGCTCATACAAAAAGCACCCTATCAAGTTACTGCTGAAATCTCTTAAATGCTCAGCAGGATGACCATACAGTGGAATATACAGAAGAGTTTTTTTTTAAAAAACTCTTCCTTCAGAACAGGAAATGAATTTTTTCCCCAAAATTTTGATGTAATGTTCATAGATTAAATGGCAGAATGCAGTAAATATATGTTCATACACACAGTATAATGTGTATTATGTACTTATAAAAATACCTGTTTTAGAAACTTTATTTAAAAATGATGAATATTAAAATTAAAAGTTAAATGCTCTTTCTGATGGAAACATACCCCAAATATAAATGAAATTTTGTTATCTGTGTGTATTCACTTTTGCTTGGAATGTTGTCAAAGCTTCAGACTATTTAAACAATAATACTTCAGACTTCTAGAAAGCCTAGCAAGCTTCATCAGGGTTTTTTTCAAGCTCTTCGTAGACATTAATTAAAGCTCTGATAAACTCTGTGTTCTTGGTACTACTTACACCCATTTAATACTAGCTCACATGCCACCTCTAAGGTCAAACAGCAAATCAGTAACAACATCAGTAGCAGAATTGTGATATCAGTACTCCTGAGACCTGCCGGAGCGGTTGGATATTATCTTCCACCATACCATGCTATCAGTTATAGAAAATAACTTTTGATCACTCAGAGAACGATCCGGGTACGGTAGCTATTATTACCGTTACTATAAGGCTGTGTGAACTTCAGCAAATGGTTTTAAGAACAGATAAACCCAGACTGAAGGAAAAGGCCCAAACTTGTGAAAGTGCTATTGACGAGCAATTTCATTAAATCTGGTTTCACTTTATTTGGGTTATATATTCCATTTCATAAAAACCTTACCATAAAGTTCTAAATCTGTGAAGAAAGACATTAAGCAATTCTTTATTACCTCTGCTGGTCCATTAAAATAAATTACATCTATCCCTTCCCCTATTATTTCAGGGAGTGCCAGGACTTTGATATATTTTGGCATAATTGCTCTGGTATCCAAGGTTTATTCTGTAATTGCTGTTGTGCAAATGAGACATTTAAGGAGCAATCAGCTTTTTTCTATATGGCCCATCACCACAGTATACAAGCAAAGTATAGTCTGCATATTTTGGAACATATCAACTTTTCAACAATTTTATTGGCACCTTTTTGATAGAGACAGATGTCAGACTGCACCCAGTTTATCCATATACTGTAAGGTGTTCTCTGGCTTCCTAATTTATTAACAATGGTGGTTCGTTACAACGACAACTTAGAAAAAACAGATTACTTAGAAGTTATGATGAGGTAATTCTGCTTCTTGGAGCCTCCATAATGAATCACCATTTTCCCTCCCTCCCTTGACCTAATTTCAAAATCATATACCTGTGTAAAATATTGTGATGAGAATTGTGTCTAATTATCTTCTAAATTTTTCTTTTAATTGCTAGAAGGATGCCCATTCTTGAATGAGGGAGGCATTCATGATGTAATAGTGTTAAAGAGTCCTTGAAATCTAGATTAATTATTAGTTGTGTGGACTTCTGAGAGTTTTTGATGTATTCATTTGCATTCACAAAGATGGCTTTTTAATTAAAGAGAGTTTTTGAACTTACACAAATCAGCCTTTTGCAAATGTCCCTAGAAACGTGAAAAGTGTTAAAAGTGAGAAGAATCAAAGTTTTCCTGAAACATTACCTCCTGTTACAAACACTGAATGACCAAAAATATTTGAAATACCAGACCTCATGTCAGCAGCTCTAGCTGTTCTCTGATATAAAGTAGAATTATTAAAGCCTGCATTTGTTAACTAGAAATGCCTTGCTTTGAAATACCATAGAAATGCTCCTGTAGAAAAGAGCAATGTAAGAATATCTGATTTCCATCTCAGCTTCCATTATGGCATATGTTTCTACCTTTACCTGCATGCTTGTTTTTTCCTCTTTAGAAATTAAAGCCTCTTTCCCAAGGACTCAAATTTTAAATGTTTCCTCATTGTACCTCCTGTGATCCCTTGTTGCCACCTGAGACTTCTGTTTTTTCTTTCTTTTTCTGTCTTTGAGATCAAGAGAACAAACCGAAAGCTCATAGTCTCCAGGTCTGTTTCACAGATTTATAAATGGTACCATATTTTCTCTATTATAGCCATTCACTTCTTAATGCAGCCTAACGTCTAATTTACAATTTTGACTGCTGCTACATGTTGAATTCGAGCAGATGTCTTTACTGAGCTGTCCACAGTGATGCCTAAAACATTTTCCTGAGAAATTCACAAGATATTCAGGTTCCAGAAGAGTGGATGCATAGTTTAATTTGTACCTTCTAGAGTAAATGAATTTGTACGTAAGTGGAATTTCATCTGACAAAATACTGTCAGATTTCCTCATTTTGTGAGATCTACCCAGAGGCACTCATACACCTCCCTGCCAGGGCTGGCTGCCTAATTTCAGTTTTCATCACACGAATAACACCAGCCCTTCCCCACAACTATGGTCCCATTCCAGAACTGTGCCATGGTGAGACTGGGACCTGTAAACCTCCTCCACGGTCCTGTCTCCTCTACAGTTCCCAGTTACACAAAAAACTGTAATCCAGACTTATAGGTGCCTTTAATTGGGTCTTGTGATTAACTTTGTCAAGAATCTCTTTAAAGTCTATATAAGAGAGATCCACCAGTCTTCCCGCATCTCCTCTTGTTTAAGTCTTTGCAAAAAGCCTAGCTAGAGTACATTAGATCAATTCATGTTTACAAGTGATATCTCTATATTCTTATAGGAGGATTAAAACACACTTATTTGCATTTATTTCCTCCTATGCTTTTCTTGAAGATAAACTAGCTCAGGTTGCCCAACATTATCTTAGTAGCTTTTTTTTTTAATGTTTAAACTAGCCATTATATCTAGCTATCTGGCAAAGTACTACATTCACTTAGAGCACATCTGCTTCATGTTTCATTTCCAGAAGACATTTACATAATTTCTTGGAGAATTATGTTTGATCTTAATTTCCCCAAAGCCAATTAAATATATGACTGGATCAAGGACATTTCCTATTTGTACTGCTGTTCATGTACTCTGTTTTCAGGTATTTTGTCTCTGATGATGTCTAAACTTCGTGACGTGTACAGGAACATGGCAATGTAAATATTAATCTTTCAGTCTGATGGAAAATGACCTCAAATGTTACTCTCGTTCTCATCCTTCTTTTATATTTATTCATGTTTTCATTTTTGAAAGTGATCTTCTATTCTGAAACACTCAATTTATTTCAGGATCTGGTTACTTGTTTTTCCAACTTTCTTGCAGTTCTCAGAGATGACACCGTATATTTCCACCTTCCAGAATCCTTTCCTTCTTGGCCTAAACTTGGGATAAATTTAATTTTCAAATTATATTTTCTTTAGCTTGAACAGATTTTTTCAACTTAGATTTTGACTGTTTCTTCCCTGGTAGCTTTCCTGTTCTGTAATTTTACTTGGCAGTGAAACGTGAACACTATCCATGGTTCTGTCAGCATTTCTTTAAACGTATTCTGAGTTGATTTCCTTTCCTAAATTTTCCCTTTGGTATATTTCTATGCAAATAAACATTTTAATTTTTTTTTCCTCTGCTTTTATATGCATACACATCTAGGTATAAACTGCATAAAACCCAAGTCATGCTTATGCATACTACGATCACAGTGCTACTTAGGGCCTCGCTTCATGAACCAACTTGTGTCCCACAGCAGAGGAGTTGTTCTGAGAAGCAGTGCCTCATGCCACCCAGTTATTATTTTTCCTGACTGTATTCTAAGGCAAGGCTCAACCACCCTAAGCTGGGTCACCCAAAGACATTTGTTCTTTACCAGCCTTTGTGTTGTCCACCCCCCAGTGACTCCCAATGACCTGCAGCGACAGAAGAGCTGCTATTGCAGTTTCTGCTGCTGCTCTCTGTCTTGCTGTGAATTGGGAATTTTACCTGTGTGGTTTCTTCGTCATGGTCTGCATGAAGGGGACCTTGAGACCTCTTGAAGTTCTCTGTGAAAAACAAGAGGAAGGAAAAGACATGCCTGAATATTTAACAGCCGCGTAGTCAGGGCCCAGGAGATGAGACCCAGAGGTTCAAGTTGCAATTGTGTCTGCTTTGGAGAGCAGCTTGAACCTGCGCTTCTGACAGCTGGGTGAAAGCTGCAGTCAACAGACTCTCATGGAGGCTGTAGAAGAGCTGTCCCTGCTTCTCTTTGGAATAAAGATTTATTAGTATAAAATGTAAGCCAGTTAATGATCACTGGTGTCTTCACTAATTTCTCTCTCTCTCTCATTTCCCAGTAAAAGCTTTATTCAAATTGGTATTTTTCAATGAAAGATTTTGCTTTCTACAAAACAGACTGAAGTGGGAATACCAAGACAGTCTAAAAATTCCCCCAAACATGCAATTCCACCCAGCCGTCTTCTTTTAACCTTCATTAGTAAATATCCACACTGAGCTTCAGAAGACATTTTGCTTCCCCATTGGATTGCAGGCATTTACCCATCGCTGATTTTAAATATAGATTTTACTCATATGATTAGACCCACAGTTGGTGCTGAACCAAATAGCTTGATCTAGCACTTTTATTTTGTATAGAGTTCATCTGGTTTTAACATTTCCCCAAATCTTAAGTTTAAATAAATCTTCCCAAAATATTCATGGTCTTCCTTGAAGGCAGTCTGTTTTCATGTTGCTTAAAATGTAAACCATCCACGCAATGTAAATGTAAACCTCCAGGCAATTCATTTTCTAATTTGTTTTCTCCCGCATTGGAAACTCAAGAACGTGTACTTCATTTACATCTATTATTACTATATTATAGATATTGTTATTATTATTAACATTATTATTATTATTTACTCTGGGGGTGATATGTACCCTCAGGCAGATACATTGTAAATTGAAACCAGATGTCCAATGAGTTGATGACACATAGTTTTCCAAGCAGGGCTGAAATCTTTTCCTAAAATTCACGTCGCTGCAGACAAACTAATGTGAGTCTCTGTGACAAACCGGGAACAGACCACGGCAAGTCTGAAATAATGTCACATATCACCTTGTGATTACAGAAAAAAAATGTTCACAGTTTTAAGTTTGCTCTTCAAACAAAGAGTGAAGATATAACAACACAAGCAGGGAAGGTAAGAGGCTACGGTAAGATTAGAAAATAAGAAAGGTACATTCGGAAGCCATTAACAACCCAATGCTACTAACTAAAGCTAGCTTTAAGATAGTCCCTCCAGGGAGGATACTTCAAAGATACTCAAATAAAAAAGGCAATTTATTGGCTAAGTGATCTTCTTAGAGGCCCCAAATTTCCTATTCAGCCCATTTGTTTTTCATTCCTCTTAAATTTTAAAGTCACCTTTGCAATTGCTCAAGATCTTTAAGGAATTTTTTTTAGAAATTATACTAATTGGCCTATTTTTACTCCCCTCTCTTTGCCCTTAAAGACTATGAAGCTTGGTGCCTAAAAATAAGTCGGAGTGAGCTGGAGTCTGTGATCTCCAGATGGCTATCAGCAAGAGAGTTTGTTTTACACCCCGTGCTTTGTGCGCGCTTACCTGCGCTCTCCTGCACCAGAAAGTTTAACCATTGCAGCATGGTTGAGAACTGTAACACCAGAATGTAGGGCACAAACCGGGCCCTCGCTACGGCTATTTCCTACCGAGACCAAGAGGTCTGAATTCTCCCATTAGCCCCCGTTACTTTGATTTTGTTCAAATCTGCTGTGCAGTAAGAAATGTAGCAGCAATTTGAAGAAGAACTGAAGAAATCCTCCTGCAAAACTCTCATTGTGAGCCGGGGACTAACAGCAGCATTTAACACCTAAAAACTATTATTATTTTTTATATTCCATTAGAAATAAAAACACTGAAAGTGCTGAATCTATAAAGATAGACCTATAATAATGAAGCGATAGATAGTATCTTCCCAGCGAGCTATTGTTATATGCCTTTTTAAATGGGATTTTAATTTTCTACAGCGTTTTCAAAAATATTGTGACTGGTACTTTGCCATGGAAGGAATAGGGCAAATTATACCACATGAAGCTAAGGGGCTGTCTCCATGTCCCCGTGCGCGGACATTCAGAGATATCCAAAGCAAGCTGCTAGGCTGGGTTAGCTGCCGTGCATCCGTGCAGCGCTCTGCTAAGCCTGTCCTGTTCCTCTGCAAGGGTACGTAGCCGGTGGTAATGCGACTGTGTTGATTTTCTGCCTTCCCTACATGGCCTTGTGCAAGGAGGAGCCAAAAAGCATGATCTCTAAGACCTCCAGCTGGCAAGGAGGTGAGAAGCTATATCCAGTAAAGAAATTAAGTCTGTGCTTAATACTAAATATGTGAATCTCACAAAATTTGTATGTGTTAAATGGCGGCATTTGCATGGGACCACAGAGCAGGTTTAGAAGCCGAAAGCTCTCAGCATAAACACGGACTTCTGTTCTTCATGGGACTGCTCAATTGTTCATATTTCTTAGAACAGAAAATGGAGAAATGTGTTAATTGAACGGTTTTAAATTATTATTTAACACTACAAGTCTGCCAAAATGTACAAACGGGCTAAGCTTGAATCATGTGCACTGTTCCAAGTCGAGAATATATACAAATGTCTGAAAGATTTAAATGTAAATCAGGACATTAGGGCATTACTGTACTTCTGAAATCTGGGGTAAAGGCTGGCGTTGGCAGGGAATAAAGTGTTCACCCACCGCCCTTCACCTATATAACACTGTTTTTATTCTCATCAGAGCCTTCTCATGAGCAGGGAGGAATGGGTTATTAAAATATTCAACCAGTATTTTCATTAGCTTGCTATCAGAAAGGGGGGTTTACACATGATAAGCTAAGATGCTTGTATAGCTATAGCAGAGGACAGTTTATGGCCACCAAGTGTTAAAGCTGTTGTGGATTAAGCCCAGTTTATGTCCTAGATACCAAAGGTCCTTTCTTACTTTTCCCTGTAATGTCTGTAATCTCCTTTATTTATACATTCATGACTTGCTGGAGCCCTCCCTGGATACTCCTGCAATGCAAGGGCTGTAGGGTCAAGCACATCCCCACGCAGGTGCCCGCCATCGCTGCCGTGCATGGGTGGGTGGATGCCCGAGAGTTGGAGGTTTTAGCCCCACTTGACATCATTTAATCTAATTTCTACTGCCTATCTCCTCTTGCAGGTGACCGAGGAGGAAAGGGACAAAGCAGGATCAGGACCAATGTGGTGTCTCCTAATATCAGTCTACGAGGGAGAATTTAAAATGACATTTCAAATGAAGAAGAGAAAGATCCCCCTTGTCTAGCTTGTGCTGAATACTTATCCCTTATGCTCTTCCTCATGTTTAATTTTTAGTCATTTGCACTGTGATAGAGATCAAAGACTTCTGTCAAAATACGGTTTGCACTGAAGTAGGTATTTTGCAAACATAAAGGGAGACGTTTTTCTCCCCTGGTGTTTTACAGTTTAAAACTAGTCTGAAAATGATTGTGAGAGGAATGATTCCTACAGATTTCATTTTGATTGCTTGGATTTTTAATAGAATTATGCTAAAATAGTCTATTTTCAGTTTATGTATCTATAAAATGCACCTTATAATCCTTGTCTTGCAGAGTAATTTAACAGCAACAAGCAAACATACGAACACTAATGAATAAGCTGTTACAGAAATAATCAGTGAACAGATTCAAAAGATCTGAGCTATCATCTTATGAGGAAAAGCTATTCTCCTGCTAGGAGACATTTTACGGGACAGAGAAACATGTAGCTGCCTTTGATAAAGTTGTATTAAATCTGGATGACATAGGACAATATCTTCAAAATTTATTAGGAAACCAGGCAGAAACTCCAAACCAAACACATCTAAGACAGGAGGAATAGCTTAAAACACTCAGGAGCAGAGTCCTCAGGTATATCTCTGTATTGGTTTATTTGCATGAGGGAAAGATTACTTGCAGCTTGGCAGCAAGGAATTATAACCTCAGGAGAAGGGAGAAGCCCAGATCAGCCTTAGTTTTCCAAGCTAAAAGGAGGATGCGTTTCTGTCAGGATAGCCATCCGTAATACCAATGAAATATTTCAGAGGTGCTGCGTGTCCATTTACCAAAACAAACAAGCACAGGACCAAAGAGGCTCTGCTCTTTTTAAAACATTTTTCTGTCCAAATTAGTTTTCTGTTTGCAGCTAAGGTCACCCTCAAGCCTGTTTCCCCTCAGCTTCCGAAAGACGCTGCCTCTAACCTCCATCATTGCGGAGGTCCACTAGTCAGAGCAAGATTTTTTTCTCCCCTCTCACATTCCCTGAGTTCAACAACTCATCGCACTGACAGCAAGCGGGATGCCCCTGCGGCTGTCACCGACAGCGGCTCGATATTGTCCCGGCACGGTTGTCGGCAGCGGCAGTGCACGCGGGCTCCTGGCACCGGGAATCCCCGGCAGCCGTCCTCTATCAGAAAGCACCATACCCTCCACTCTTTGTTCCGGCGGTTCCTTCTCAAAAGATCACACTTATCCCTTGCAAGCACATTTGCCACTTCAAATCTGTTTCCCCACGGGATGTTTTTGCTTTATCGTAACAACCTGTTTGCATTTCCTCGATTGTCTGGGCTTTTTTATGCAGCTTGGGGAAAAAAAACCCTCCACCTTTCCCTTTCAGATTCTTATTTCTCTATCTGGAGCTTTCTGCAAAAAATTCCCCATGAGGACGTCGTTTTTATTGCTGCTGTATATTTTTATCTTGCCATTTTATACCCAACAAAATGCAGGTCCCCCCCCATGCCACCTGTTCTCACCTCCGGCCAGTGCTTCCTTCCATTTTTAATTACCATTTCACTTACCTGTTATGGCTCTACGCAGAATCACTGACACTAGAAAACACGCTGCACATTGCTCTCCTGTCATTGAGATGCTGGCTAGATTGGTTGTTGTCTTGGCCATGGGGACAGGATTCCACCCAGAGACCCTAAGCAATTATCTTTCTCATTCTCCTTTGAGGTTGGAGCATAGTATTGGTAATTAAATTCATACTTCTGTTTGTTGTGTTTTTTCCTATATGTTCCCATTTCCCAGAAACCTTAGGCAAAGGATTTTCTACCAGTATGAAGAAGCAGGATCTGAGGCTGGTTTGATTCAGCTCTGGAATTCAATCTAGATTTAGGAGTTACATGGCGAATCATGACATAATTTTATTTTTTGAAAAAAAAAAAAAAAAGCCCTAGATGTTTTGCTAAGCAGTTGAGAATTTATTAGGTCACATTCACAGTTTGCTACATGAGGACCTGCTTGGAAAGTATTATTTTTAGTGAAAGTTATTCAGAGGCCAAAAATGAACTCCTGGCTAAAACCAGCAAGAAGTGGACGGAGGGAAGGGAAATCCCCTGGGATAGGTCCCCTTGGCTGGAATCATTAACTCTGTTTCTAGTCAGCCAGCCAGCGGCTCTTTTCTCTTTTGCATTTCTGGGCCTTGTGTGCTACCGCATGCTACAAAACCCAAGCAAACAAATCTCTCGCTCGGTATTTTCAGGTCATTTGCCAAGCTCCAGCGTTGCTAGCTGCCAACCCCTATCTGAGTTTTCAACTGCCCAGGCCCTCTTCTTCCTGCCAGACTACTTTTTTCTACACAGCCGTGCCATCTACCTCCACCACCTCCCAGTTTGTTTGTCTCCAAAACCATTCATTATTTCTCCATTTCATTTCACTGCAGAGGTCTGATCCAAGGCCCATTGAAATGTTTCCATCGACTTCAATGGGCTTTGAATCAGGCCCAATGGCTTTGTCTCTTCCAGGCGGCCTTAGCTGCCTCTAGGTCAGCCTTTCTTCTCTTTCTGCAAGGTCTCTTCTTCCCCTCCCCTCTTCATTCAGTGGTGCAATATGCCACGAAACCTCCTCTCCTCTGCACAGCCCATCCGAGCTGGTGAAGGCGATCTGAGAGCCAGCGAGCGAGAGGAGCTGGGTGAAGGTGTAGGCATGGCTGTGCATCAACCTTTGCTGAAGGTAGAACCACAACTTGGATGAAGGCAGAACCACCTCTCAAAAGGCTTAATATTTTCAATTTACTTTTAAGATGGCTATAATATTTGGCAATATTTCTTGGTTTTGCCATAGTTTTGTGTAAATTAAACTATTATCAGAAGATAGAAGATGCTGGGGTTAAAGCAGACCAGACAAGCTGAAGGTCTGGTGGTACATTAGGCTGCTGCTGAAGGATGGGAGTTTCACAAGTATGCTGTGGAAGGGGACAGACGGACCCTTGGGCAACGTACACCTCTACTGAAATCAAAGGGACTTTGGAGATTTACAGCAGATAAGTATTTGTCCCTGAAAATACAAACATAAATAAATATCATGCAGACCTTTGAAAAAAGAAATCCCCGTTGCAATCATGGGTGCAGTTAAAATTTCAGCCCCTACTGTTTTTTTTTTCCTGAATTATACAAAGTGTTGTTATATCTCTTTTAGCAAAGTAAAACTGCAGATGCAGGAACTGGGTTTGGCCTATCTCCATAAAACACAGTTAAGGATTTTCACTTCTGCTAAATGTCTTTTTCCCGCCATAGATGTTTTCCCCCTACGTGGAAGACTTATCTACCTTTCAAGTATCCTGCCGCTATAGCTGTTGGTTTTTAACAAGATCGTCTTTTAACGGCAAAGGAAAGCCTTTGCCTTAAACTCCGGCATAATCATTTTCCCCTGCCTGCTGTGCTGACAACCTTGGACGTTATTCAGGTCCAAGCCCATCTCATTGCTCTCCCACCCCTCTGTGGACAGGGATGATCCGCATTGCTGGGAGCTGAGACAAGCACAAGCGCTGGGTGTACTTGCACGATGTATAGCAGTATGGAGTAGACCATATCAAAGAGCAAACTTCACCCCTTTCGTAACGCTTTTTCTCTAGTCTAAAAGGTGGAGCTGGTATTTTCACATCACAGAGGCATTGATAATTTGAAGTGTTAATTTAAGCATTCTTGCAAATACTGGGATTGTCCGGGATCCAGTAAACACCCTCCGAGTGTGTGACTGCTCCAAACCCCATTGAGATCAGCAGGAGTCTTTCTGAACTATTGAATTGCAGACTTTCCTTGGGGTTGTGTACAATGCCACAGACTTAATTACCATGTTCCTGGCTGGGATAAATATGCAAATGGACTTTTCAGCTGGAGGGCCTTAAAATACAGGTTGGACACATGGCAACTAATGGCTTGATTTGGGCTATATGCAAACATTTGCCAGCCAAAGGCCTGAACCTATTCCCATGAAAGCGAAAGGCACAATTATTACCAGCTCCAGGGACAGCAGGACTCGGATGCCTTCTTTAAATAGTGGCCAGTGTTCCCAAGCAGTTCGAATCTGCCAGCAGCCTGTCATCAGCCTTTTCTTCTTCTCCTCTCCCTGATCTGCTGTGATAAGAAAACGTCCACGACAGATTTTATCATAAATGCTAGAGATTTATGCACCTGCAGGTTTCACAGCTGCAGGGCAGGCATCTTATTGCAAATGCAGCTCCAGCTACATTCAACACACGGG
Source organism: Balaeniceps rex (assembly GCA_013401315.1). Lineage (NCBI taxonomy): Eukaryota > Metazoa > Chordata > Aves > Pelecaniformes > Balaenicipitidae > Balaeniceps > Balaeniceps rex. Next base: position 22,247 of record VYZW01012125.1, read on the forward strand.
TTGTTTTTACAAAGAAATGGGAGCCTTTGCCCAGAAGGAGGAAATCAGCATCTTAAATTTACCAACATAACCGCTCTCTTCAGCATCTCCTGCACGATACTACCACACGCTGTTATGGTGCTGAGCACGAATCCAGGCTCTCTCTCAAATCATTAAAGCTTACTCGTATGGCTGATGGTGAAGGGTAAGAGAAGATTCAGCCCCACAAAGCTCGGCTTGCTGACTCAGCTCTGTGGGGCTCCAAGGCCAGCTGTAAACAGACTTGTTAAATCAGCTTCTGTTACGGGACAAAAACATCTGCTGGAAACCTGATGTCCCTAATAATTCACAATTCCCATACTGTATTTATTGACATTCATAGTCTATTTGTGACTTTTTCTTTTTTCTATCAAAGAGCTGCAATCAATAAAGCACCATTTCAGTCATATGCTTTTGAGAAGGGTCATGTCTGGAGATGCAAACCGTGACTGGTGCATTGCTTAAGCAGCTTAACGCAGTATTTTTCATCGGTGCAAGAAAGGCTGGAGTGTGTGCAAGGAATGGTTTCACACTAACTTCTCCCCGAGGGGTACCGCAGCCATGCACAGAGAGGTACGGCGAAGCAGCACGAGGAGTTAGGATAAAAGGCTATTTCTCCCCTTATGCTTTTGTGGAGGGTTTGCTGCGATGTGATGGACGAGCAGGACAGCTGGAGGAGTGGCGGTGAGAGGTGGGTGGCAGGAATTTCTGGGAACCAAATTTAGCTGGCAGAAGCCTCCATCCCTTCCCAGTCACCAGTGGGACGGTGTCTGCCAGCTCGTCACTAAGAGCCCCACAGTGTTCTGTGCTGAGACACAGGGCAGAATATTTTAGTATCTCCCAGGATCACTATATTATTATAAACTGTATAAGGTGCAGCACTGTGGTTCAAAATGCCCAATTCTGTGCTGATACTTGGCATCTTAATTTTCTGTGTGCTGCAATCAAACATTGAGCTTTCCTACATCAGAAAAACAGCCTGTACTTGGATAACCGAATACAAAAACTAATGATACCATTTTTTAGCATGAAGTGAAATACCGCAAGTCCCCTGTGACTAGGAGGTTAAAAAGGACAGGAGTTTGATGGTGCAGCTCCATTCATGTCTGCAAATCGGCAATTAAGTGATAATAATAAAATACAGAAAATAAGTTATTTGTAAGTTGCCTTTTAAATTACTCCAATTTGTGTTAGCAAAGACATCTAAAATGGAGCGACTAAAATGACAGCAACAATATTAGAGCAACAATGCAGTGCACATTCCAAAGAAATGACAAAACCTTGCTGCAGTATTTGACACCACAAAAATACCCTGGGAAAGGAGAAAGGTTCAGTGGGCAGAGCAACAGGCAATATGACGGAATCAAGAAAAGCAACCAATTGACCTATTAATTCATTTTTTTTTCTCTCCCTCCATACATTTACTCCAAAGCAGCACATAACACTAATCAGACAAAGAGGGATATTGATAAGCAGAGGTGGATGACAGACAATTGAAAAATAATTTCTGAGACACATATAGGATAAAAGGGAATTAACAGCCCAAGCATAAAGTAATAATGTGTGTATGTGTGTGTCCATGTGTGTGTTAGAATGAATGCATGTGTCAATATACAGAGATACAGGTGTGTATTTGGGCAGTGGCTGAAAGCAGTAAGAAAGAAATCTATTGTTGCCTCTTTAATATTATGTTTGTAAAAGAAATCAAATGCAATCGTGGCAGTACCTCAGTACTTGGATTGCTAATTCATCATCGAAAGAACACACTATCCTTAAAAGTATAGTTCTTTCCTTGTTAACACTGTTGAGAATTAATAGATATATATGGAAGGAGAGACGTTTAGGTGATCATAGGATAATCATGTAATTTATATCCAGTCAATGAGAAGACCAGAAGAGGAAAGCTCAAGGTAGCTAGTGTTGGTGAAAGTTTGTTTTATTTTTGTGAAGTTGTTGAGGACCATACAGGGTGCCTGCCATGCATTAACCTGTTTGGATGAAGATTCACAGCAGGTTGCTTCAGTATATTGGTGTCCTCTGCAAATCATCTGGACAGCTGGGACCATGAAATTTACCCAGATCCAAAAAAAGTTGACCCTCACCAAACCTCGGTGCCCTCTAAGGCCATATGTGCAGACCACTTCACATTTTGCACTTGTTTTGCCACTGTGGAATGACAAAAATGCTCTTGTCAAGTGGACATGAGATTTTCAGGTCCTTCCACACAGAAAACATGTCAGCAAAACTTGTCAGATGTTTTTTAACTACAGCATTATAGACACATTTTTCCTTTGTTTTTGGTGTCATATTCTGTACTTTGAAATACATAAATAAATAAACAAATAAATAAATAAAAGGCAAAAGACTATTTGACTCAACTTTGTGTTTCTGAACCAAGTATAATCCCATCAGTTTGGTTCCATCATTTGTAGAAAACTATTCACTAATCTAAGACAGGTGCCCCTGGGTGTTAACATTTAGTCTTCTAGTAGAAAAGTGGGTGCAAAGTTAAACCACATGTTCTACTTAAAAATAAGTGAGGTGTGATTAGGCAAGGTCTTTAAAACATGCGCTCAGACACACACACACGCACATGCACGCACGGTTTGCAAGGAAAAGATGCTGACACGTACAGGCTGTATTGTGTAGTTATGGTCTGCACTTAACTCTTTGCCAGGTGGATCACTCTGTAGAAATCTGAGGGGCAAAAGGTTATGTTGAGCTCATTACTGTGGACAGCTTTTAAAACAAAAGTGATAATATGGACATTCCTAGGATGATGTGTTTCATTAATATTTGCCCACTGCTAGAGTGTGTGAAGAGCTTTGCTCAAAGGAAACCCTACAGCTTACTAGAGTGATATCTGTTGGAAAAGTTGATAAACTATGGATGCCTTAACATACCCATTTAAAAATATGTATACATCTATTTTCTTTTTTATGAGCAATCTCCGATCAGTTGAATTTTACTTGTTATTGACAGGAGGAAAACATCTATAAAAAGTCCACCAACAATTGCTTGTAATGTCATTTCAGATTGAAAGGGGGCCTAAAATCTGGAGCGAAGACTGCAGAAACCCAGCAGCTCAACTATATTCACAGTATACTCCCATACTTTTGTACAAAATGATTTTCAAAGGCTTCCAGTTCTAAATTCTGCTTTTTTTTCTCAAGGGGATCAAAGGTGTTATTGACCGGGTGGGTTACAGAACAGACGAGACTCATGGCCAACATGTCACAGTGCAACAACATCCAGGAACCTGCTTCTAAAATACAAAGGGGACAGAGTACTCTTCTGGTGTTTGAATTAATTGTTGAATACTGTACAACATTATTTTGAGAGGCAAAGCACAGGAAACATAACCAATTATTTCTGTAAGAATGCATTTGAGGCTTAAGTTGCAAATGTTTTGAAAGAAGGTAGGAAAGCAGATTTCTTTAAAAAATTGAAAACAGTTATTGCAGTACTGCTAGTAGCTTTAAAGTCTGAACCATCATAGATCTAAATGTCTTCAAACCTTGGCAAAAGAGCAATGGAAAATTAATGATGCAGTATTTCAACAGAGATGTTCACATCATCCGTTATTTGAGGATCACAGCATTCCAGGGAAATGAATAGCTTATCCCTGTTTTACAGACAACGAGACGGAATTTCCGTGACTCACCTACAACCATTCAGCCTTATGGTGACACCGCTGTGGGTAGAGGTGCTAAATATCTACTTTCATGTCTATCTATACAAATTCTAGGCACACAACAAACTATTATGGCATATTGGAGGCCTTCAAGTGCTGAATTATTTACAACTGTGCTTGAAGCCTTTTTTCAGAATAAAGCTATTAAAATTTAAATGTTCTCCCACTCCACAAAATTGTATACTAGATCTATATTCTGTAAGTGTAAAGAAAAACTTCACTTATTTGTGAACTCAAGTACACATTCTTATACTGTCTTATTACAAAAGAAGAGAGAGTTTGATCTAGGAAAGGAGATGAAGATGTTTTTTTATCTGTAGTGAATAGGAATATCCTTTAGGAATAACTAAGATATTAAAGATGGAAGATTTCAATGATGTTATACCAGATGTAGCATGTCAGTAATATGCTTCTGGAAAGCTTTGCAGATGATGTAGGAAGTAAAATAAAATTGTTAAATCAAAATTGTGCAATGAAAATTGACTAAAACTGATTTTTTTCAGCATTCATTTTCACTGGAAATTTAAAACACATTTGCTTTTTTTCCAAATCTGAGAAACACCTACCAGAAAGTTGAGCCATCTCATGAAATTCAAATTTAGGCATCATTACTTATCCATCCTCACCAAGCATACTGAAGACCTTGGAGCACAGGCACACCTCTGCTTGCCAAAAGAAATATTTCTCTGTCCCTAAATGGGGAGAGTGCAGTGCAGTGCAGTTCAGACTACCGCTGCTTCCCTCCACCGCACTGAAATGGAGCGGGAGTGGTCCACAGGGCTCCGTAACAGGGAGAAATTAACTCAGAGAGTGTAAACGAAGCCTAAACAAGACCTATGAAATATGAATCTTTTACAGATGGGTGTTTTTTTTTCCAGTACAGATTTGTATTTTCACCCCTCTCCTTCTTCTATCATATGTTGCTTGTTTTAGTGGTTGGCAGGAGGGAGGAGGAAAGGAACTAACAACATGTGTGTCTATCATCACCCTGACCACTGCGCTTGTACATCTAACTTGCTCCCCTTTGCTTTGTCTGCTTTTTGTCTTTATCCTGCTCGATCCTGTGAACATTTATGTGTGTGTAAGTTCTGCCTGCATTGACTTCAGCTGGACTACTCATGAGAGTAAAGCTGCAAACACGATGCTCACAACACAGAGCCCTTTGATTGTTTCCTTGAGGGAGATTTGCCCTGCAATTAGGTGGCTGCAAAAAGAACAGAGGTAGAAGAAATCCTCTGTTCCTGCCAAAAACCCAAACAAAACAATGCCTCTTACTTCTAGGACATCAATACAAGAGATAGTTCTTCTAGAATACAGGCTTTTTGGAGACAGGGTAGAAGGGAGGAAGGAGAAAATGTGTGAAAGAGCAGAGATGGAAGATGGATTTTCCCTCTTGCTGCCTTCAGGCTTGCTATCACCCAAAACTGGTGTGGGAGAAGAGTGAAAGTGACTCCCAAAATGGCTGATGCCTTTCCTGGGGATCAGGCTGCCAGCTGTGCAGGAGATACATGCATCAAATCTTCTCTCTCCTACCTTGGCCCCAAGGGTGAAGCTACCTCCAAGACTTTCTGCAATGAAAATACATCTCATTGTCATTGTGCAACATCTAGCACGATGGATCCATGAGACAGCACAACAAATGTTAAAATGAAAATAATATGTATTTCACTGAGACTAAATTGATGTAGTCCTCTCTTACATTCTAATTTAAAAAAACAGTCCACTTGCACAGCCTGTACTCAGGTGCCCGTATTAAAAAGGCTAAGGATCAGTTAACGGGCAGGTCCTCCAAAATCACCTGTAAATGTGCAATTAGCCCTTTCTTAAGCAATGCTATTCATTGCCTGGATTACTAAAAACTTTCCTATTTATCTCATTTGCATTAAAAATTGGGCTTTCACTGGAAGTATTTTACCAAAAAAAGTGAAAAGAAATGTGAGAAGAAATGACTGCTGGAAAAACAAACTGAGTCAAAAGTTTTCAGTTTTTATTTTTTATCCAGACAAATCTAACTACCGGTTCAGATGACCATTAACAAACCCACAGTTCCCTGCCCTCGTTTTCCTTTCCTCTAATAGTCTACTGCCAAGTACTACCAAGGTGCACTCCAGCACCTTCCAGGTGAGGAACTGGGAGATCTTTCCTGATGTGTTCATTAGGAGAGGTGTAAATGGCCAGCTGCCTGGTTCATGACAGAGAACACAACAATATTTGTGCTATATGGGGCTGATCTGGGTTAATTAAATGAAACATATTTCAGTAAAATCCAACACAGGCTGTATGCACAGGAACAAAAGGCCTAGATCACTCTTACAGAATATGCCAAAGAATGCAGTGACACTGAAAAAGTCTTCTAAGAAATGGAAAATAATTCAATGTACCTAAGCTGTAAGTGCAGACCCATACCTAAGATGTCAATGTGGTTATTGGATGGAGAGAGGAAGGATGAGGGGATGTGGAGTTGGAATTACTCCACCAGGCAATCATCTGAGGACTTACCTCCACTTCAAACAATGAGGTAACTGTGGATGTCTACCTGCATGAGCTGCAAGAGTTTTGTCACTGAACTGCTCCGGAGCTGAATTAAGTGCAGGGTGAACACGCAGGGCCACGGAAAAGTTAGAAGAGCAGCAGAGGACTCGTCATTCCAGCTGTTCTTGCATTTAGCCACAAATACTTTACAGCCTGAGAGACTGAAACTCAAGCGTAACACACGCAGCCATCCTAGCTGTGTATCAGATTAGACAGAGAAACAAAACTGGCTGAAGTATAGGGCTAACATTTACACATACTGGTTAGCGAACTGCTGGCAGACGTGAAAAAGAAACATGCGTTTATTTTTAAAAGAAAAAAAAATAGACTGATGGGGGCTGTCAGCATGCTTTTGAGGAACCATCCTTAATGTGCTTGGGCTGAGCTAGTCCAGCATTTTGACTTCCACAAACAGCTCAGCTGTGGAAGCCCACAGCCAAAACCGCAGGGTTCTGACGCCATAGCTGTTACATAAAGACCCTATTCCTATAGCACTATAAATGCAAATGATTGTGAAAGGATACTCAGCGAGGTTCAGTAATAATTCAAATCACAAATCCTTTTGCCATGCAACTCATATAATATGATATTTTTATGGAAGCCCTTCTCCCCCTCCAGAAGGCATTAAATTGTTATTCATATTTCAGATTAAAAAATTCAGGAAGAGTATTAAAAGACAGGCAGCGATAGCAAGATAGATTCAAGGCTTGTGTATATGCCTCACGCCTACTGCAGCAAGTGCTCCTGCTCTAGAAATATAAAAAGGAAGACAACTGAACAGCATGAAAATGGATGTAAACATGGAATTAGAAAGATCAATCTCCAAAACTACAATGGCATTTTTAAGGGAAGGGTGTGTAATTTGAACAAACACAGCCGAAGGCAAGAATTAGCACCATATGCATAATCACATAAATCAAGATAAATAAGGTTGGTAGAATTACACATGACGCTTGTTTGCTCTGAAGAACAGTAAAGTAGATAAACAAGGATGTCTCAGGCTTAGCATGAATTGCTGTACTGAGTGGCAGCATTGGTAGACTGTTAGTGCTTTTTAAATGCATTACTAAAGAAAATAATCATGGTACAAGAATCAGTGCCACTGAAACTCTGGCTACAGAGCTCCGCTGATAGCCATCAACGTATGCAGGTGCAAGGGGAGACATATTACTCTTAAACAGCTCATTCATTTTAAGTCTCAGTTCATTTGCTACTGAAAATATGAAAGCAGTACACTGGAGAGAAAAGCTCTGTTAATATGTGTATCCCAGCTCTCCAACAAGCAGACTTCTTTTAAAAGCTTATTCATGTGGTTGGAAAGGTGGTGAAGCCTTATTTTGAATGCTTCACTAGTATGAAGTAATGTGGCGTTTTGGTTTTTTGTTTTTTTTTTTTTTTTTTTTTAAAATGTGCTGGTTCCTTTATTCCTCAGAAAAGTGTATTTTTATGTAGCTCTTGATCCTGAATTTGACCTAATGAACCCAGAAGCATTAGAGAAACCCAAAGTCAGATCAGTCATTAATACTAAAATGCAGAGTCCAGCAAATTCACAGAGAAGCTGACATGCTCAGAAATGACGCTCTGACACCAAGGAGGAACTGAGCCTCTCAAACAACGTGTGCCAGGGCTCTGAGCCATCACTGCAAGCACTGTGGTGCAACAGGACCACATCTACAGAGAGAAACAGTTGGTCATCAGTCCACACCAGGTGTCTGAGAGCTTTTGCTTTGTACCACCTCAGTGAACTGAACACCCACCAGCGCTGGGGTGTTACAGCAATTAGTGGCTGGATTGTGCTCCGTCTCCTGGATCGCATTGTCCAGCTTAGCTCCTGCCAACAGACATCCAGTGTGCGTCCTTGGGACTGCTCCGTGCTATGAATTGAAACACAGTAGGTGAAGGGCAAACATTTTCTTCCAAAGCGTGCTCCAGTCCAGAACTAAGATATCAGCATAGGCACACTTGGAGGGAAGTCCAGACACACGCTGTTCAAGTCAGTGGGCTTTAGGGGAACTGGATAAAGTTCAGACAGCCACAGTCCTGGGAAAACTGGAGTGAGGATAAGTCCTGTGAGTACACAGAACCACGAAACAGAAAACAAACTTTGTAAGCTTCTTTTTTTGAAGTTCCAGATTAATTTCTTTCACTTGGAAGTTATGGGTAATGGAGAATGGGAAAGATCAGGACTGTCTAGGTAGGAACGTTGTAATAATGTTTCTTCCATGTGGCTAATGAGAAAAGACACGTGAAAAGATGTGTAAAGCATAAGAGTTAAGGGCAAAACACTGTTGACATTGATAGATCTGAACCGATTTGGCTTTGGTTAGGTCTCATCCAGCTGTCACAGAATGGCTGCTATTCAGCATGACTATATTTTCTGCTTTTTTATAAGTGCAATAGCATTAGCTCAAGTTCTTTTATTATTCTAGAAAAGTACTGGTTTCACACTCATTAACTAATTCACTGGGACTTTTTAAGGCTACAGTTGCTTCTTCAGAAGGAACTGCCTACAGCATTATTAAATGCTTTCTTGCACCCTTGTGTCCTTGGTAAGAATCGAGATACTGCTCCTGTGAAGCTGAACCACAAAACGTAGCTTTTACCACCTCTAGCATTTTTCGGCGATCAACTGCTTCAAGCAATAGTGCAAGAGCCTTCTTGCAGTGCTCTGGGCTGGGGTCGGCGGAGGCTGGGGTTGGTACAGAGGAACTCCCTCTGTGTCTTGCTTCCCCTACAATTGTCAGAAATAAAAGAGGAAAAAAGGAAAGAAAAGACACAGGAGTGCAGAGATAAGAGGCAGAGCTCAGCTTTTCTTTGATCTCCCTCTCTGTTGCAGGCAGAGGAGATCAAAGAAAAGAGGCATAACAGAAAGCACGTGAGACGGGCATGCCTGTAAGAGGTTGTCACACGCAGTGCCTTGGCTCTGCGTTCTGAGAAAATGGCTGCCTGATGAACACCACATCTTCTTGAGTGAGAGCTACAGCAGCCTGGCCAGACGGCAGGACTTATTTTTGCTCAGAGAGCACACAGCATTGCAGCAGCCTTTCCTCCGGCCAACCTGCCAGCTCACCGGCCTACTCCAAGGGTGAACACAACCTTTGCTGCAGGACTGCAGCGGAATTAGTCTCAATTTACACGAGCGTAATTCAGTCCAGGCCCACGCTTGGAAGGCCTTGCTGGAACTGAAATATCCTCCCATTATACTGGAAAAGCAACTTGTAGCAACAAAACTCCGCTGTCGATGCTATAGCTTTTCTCAGGCTTGCCAAACAAGGTAGGGTAGAAACGGCAATAGGGTATTTTTGCCAGTTTACCTGCAAGGACATTGAAAGCTTTTGCTTATGCCAGTCACAGATCGCACTTCATTCTACCCTTGAACGACACAATTATGCCAGAAAAGTCTGCTGTGCAGGCTTAAGAGGGAAAATACGGTTCCATTTTATCACATTGGAGTTTTCTCATTAAACTTATTTGGACTGGGATTAGGCTATTAGAGAAAATTTAACCCCAAATGATTGGAATGGAGAGAAAACCAAATTAAAATATTCTCATATGTTACAAAGGAAACAGCCCCCAAAGAAATTATAGAAAATACAAAAATGTATAGATTTATAGGGGGGAAAGAGGTAAAATTGTAGAATTATTCAATAAGCTATCCTAGTCAAAATAGCACAACCTGAAACAAAAAAAAAGAAAAAAAAAGACTTTTAAAAAAAATATTTGAAGTACTTCCTGAACTCAGATAATGCTTCTTTTATTGCTAGGAACTGCGCTATTCATATTTAATAATCTGCAAGTTAGAGTCAATAGGCTTGTTTTAAGATAGTACAACTTAGATTTTAACAAGACTCTGTTGCTACATATGAATAAGATTCAAGGTGAAAATGATGTCATTGTACCTGAATTAAATGTATATGCGGGGTTACATTGAATATATAAGTAATCAATATGGGCTTTCTTTGCATTCGTGGCTTTCAAGTCTTTGTATGACTTCAGAATCATTGATTATTTAGTATTTTTTGCTACTAATTTGTTTAGCTCCTTTTAACTACCCTTTCCCCTCAAACTTTGATTTGACTTGAATTTTATAGATTTTTATAGATGCTGAGTGGTCTTTAGCACTGGTGATACACTGTTGGCAGAATGGGGATAAAAAAAATTAAGACAGTTCTGTAGACATAGACCACTGCAGTCAGGGTGGCTAAGAGATCTGGGAGCAGTCAGGAGGCCCCAGGGGACGGCTCCATCAGGTACTTATTGTTTTACTAGTACCTCATCCTTCCTCATCATCTGGAGCTTTCACTCTCCTCCTCTGCTCTGCCTTTCTTCCATGCCTCTGTGTTTTCTTTTGATAACTTCTCTTTTCCTTCCTTCACTTTCTTTTCTCCTTCTTATCCTTTGTTTTTTCTAACCTGTTTTTATCTCACACCTTCTCATGGCTTCTCCATAACTGCTCCCATCTCCTCACACTATGGTAACCCTCTCTCAGCTCCCCTCTCTTCCAGCCTTCCCAAATTTGGGATTTAGACTATTTCTAATTCGACAATCCTGTCTTCTCACCAATGTGTGGAATTATTCATTACACCCTCCCATCAATTCTTAAATTATTTTTGTCAGCATTCTTCAGTTACTCAGCCTAGACTGGACCAGCCAGAGCTGGTAAAGAATGATAGATTTACCCTCAAAGGTAGGAAAGGAAGGACCTCCCTGTACATTCAGCACTCTTACCCTCATGTAAGAGAAGCACACTTTACTCCTACCTTTTACCTTTATCCTACCCCTTGCCTTTACTCCTGTTTTGCTATCATCATGTTAAGGCAACACAGAACATTTCTCCTCTCCCATCCAGCTCATCAATACACAGGTAGTCATTAGCTTCTATTGCCTCTATCCAACAAATGTAACACAAAATGGAATGGCTTATGCCCAGCTTGCAGAATTGCTGAGCTCTCGTAGCTCAGGCTTGATGTCAAGGTAATGCAGCAGACTGGAGTAGAACAATAAAAAATGGCTGGTAGCAGGGTCAGGCACAGGATTCACCTCTTCTGGGTCCTACTGTCAAGGTCAAAGCACAATAGCAGCAAAAGTCAATAATTTCATTCATGTTCCAGCCCTGCATCTGTCAATAATCTGTGTTTTGGCAACTGATCAATAGGGCTACTATCTTCTTCTGTGTTGCCAATGCTGGTTTCTTGCATTTGGCCACCAGACCTATGGCACGTGCATCTTGGACTCCCAGGTATTGAGTGCTGCTCTTGGACTTTAGGGTGCTTAACATTTTGACAAATCAGTCCCATAATGTAATGAATTGGACATGCAGCTAAAGCATCTTCTGGCTGGACAAGTTAATCCTTACTACTACAGAAATGAAAAATACTGTTAACTGAGACAACATATTGGTCAAAAAGAAAAAAAAAACAGAGCTGGAAAGAAATAAATTCAAGCAGCAGAAGTCTTGTGTATTATGGAGCTGTTTAGACACTGTGTTGATTTTTCAAAGAATATAAACTAGCAGCCCTTTTGGCTTTGAAATGTTTTAAGTAGCTTTTTATATGACAGTACCATGAGATATTCATTTGTCTGCAGCAGGCTGAAGGAAGGAATGACTGGATCTCCCAGACAGGAAGATATAAACAGACCTTGAAGAGGTCAGATGAATTCATGTTTCATAACAGCCTGAAGGGAGCCGTTGCAGAGAGGTTAAAGCTGGTTAAGCATTTTTCCCTATGGATCCAGAAAGAGAAGTTTAAGCCTCACTCCAGACTCGTCAAAGATTTCCCCTAATCAACCCAGATGTAAATGGCTATTTAGTACTTCAGACCAGGAAGCCAGAGGCAGGTGGACAGAGCGCTAGATATATTGCTGCTTGTTTGTTACTGTCGACAGAAAGCTGACTTACTAGTCTGATAGGTTTGTGTTGATATTTAGCCCTTAACTGAAAAGAGAAAACCAACTCTGAAGCATCAGTGTCTTTGGTCAGACCTCAATCGGGTTGCTATGCTTATACACAAGGGTGCCTTAGCAGCGTAAAGGACATGCAATGCTTTAGCGTCTAATTGATATCTCTTATGACTAGGGAGTGTTTCCCTGGTGCATTTTTTAATCAGTCGAGTTTGGTGAGTGATGAAATAATATATTTTTGTGGAATTTATTGCAGGTTGGAAGAGAAAGGATGGTCAACAAGAAGGCTGCCAATACTTGTAACAAATCAAATCCACATTTTGGCTTAACATTTTAAAATATTTACGAATACTAGTTTTCCGCCTCTTAACTCTATAAGAGGCTTCTAAAGAGCAAGAGAAAACTAAATTATCTTATAATGTCAGCAAACAATTGAAACAAATCTTGTCTTGCATAAATACACTCTTTCTGTTTTGATTCCCAGGACTACTTCAGAGTTTTTCCGACATAGAGGTTTTATCCATGAAGCAGAAAATACAGACTATTTTGTGGTGGGAAACATGCTAAAGGCAAGCAGCTGTGGCAATTTGAGACTATTTTCAAACACAGTCATCTTGCTGCAGTATATGCAGTTCAACACATTTGACAATTTAAAGTTCCCTGCTCAACTGACTATGCAATTTGTTTCCCTCACAGCAGCAGCACAATGTACTAGAAACCACCTATTGCATAGTACCCAAAACAAACTGATAGCGAAGACTCAGTCTGGGAGAAGAAATGAATTCCTTCTCATGCAAATACCTCCTGAAAGTCGTAGGTTGTCTAACTAAGCCTACTAATTGTTGCCACCACTTGATTTTTCACTTTGATATTGCATATGCAGTTCAAACCTACTGCCAAGTTCAGTAGCTGCACAGTGGCTGATAAACTTGTAAATGTGTGCACCAAATTTGGGAAAAAAATTAGATAATTTCATTGATACTTTCCCTGCATCTGCGGTCCTTATGTTTGTGTTAAAACTGGACTTCAGGCTAAAAGATGAGCATGAAAGGAAATAATTATAAATTATCTGCATAAAATCTGCAACAAATTACCTATAAAACTATAACTATCTAAACAGGATGACATTTACTTTATAGGTTCATGACTTCCTTTCTTTAAAGTTAGCTAAGAAGAGAGTAAAGTAATTACAGTTCTCTTTTGATTGATTAAACATGACATATATGCTAATATGAAAGTAACTTCTGTCCTTTGTTACCCAAGCTTCTGGTTTAAAGCAATTTTGAAGATAACAGATATAATCTCATCAGTGCTGCCATTTCTAACGTATATGCCAAGAATGTAATTCCTCTGCCTTTTTTCTCCAACAGAGAAAGCATATTTTATCCTTCATGTTTTAAATTTTGGATACAGAAGTCAGATGATATTACAGCCATAAATCCTCTGTTTCTTTGCCATTATATGTCAGGAAAGATCTGTGCCACCAGTAGAATAAATAGTTCTGCCTTTTCACAAAGGTTGTCCCGCTGATTTGAGGGAGATTATTTGACTGAATAAGGTCGATGGGATATAGTCCAGTAGGGAAAAAAGAAACACCTGCTAAATTTCACTTGAAAGTACTACACACCGCATAACTGTGCCCATCAGATTCACCTTTACTTTGGTCTGGCTCCAGTATCAGGAGACTCTCACTGCACCTGAGGCTTATGGAAGTCAACCTCCATAAAATTTTTCCCCTCCCTAAAGTTTTTCTCTAAAATTAAATTTTTAGCCATCCTCTAATTTCTTGCCTTGATGCCTTTAGGCACTCTAAGTTGTTTCACTTTAATATAAGCATAACGCTTGTGTTTATAGAGTGTGGATGTGTCCCCTCTTTGCCACCTCTCCTGTAAATGATATAGATTCAGTTCCCCAAATTCTCTGACGGTCTCCTTATGGGATAGATCCTTAGCTCTCACATCGTCTGCTTGTGTCCCTTCATTTTATTCTGTAGCTCCGTCCTGCCTTTTCTGTAATTGTTGAGATCAAAACAGAACACGACATTCTAGCTGTGGTCACACTAAAGCTGAACAAAAATGAACTTCAACCTCTCTGAACTTATAAGAGACATCCCAAAATACCTTCACCAAATAGATGTGGGGTTTTCTTCCCCAACACTGCATCATATTACATACTAAAATTAAACCCAGTGGACCAAATTCTGATTCTGGATTAAGTTTACTAATGTTTGTGGAGTCCAGTGAGAGAGAATTTGGACCAATAGCTGTTAACATTTCCAGTTCCGTCCCTGAAGCAGTGCTCTTTTACTGAATATTAATATTTCCCTGCAGCTTATTAACTGCATGTAGAAACTTGGGAGGAATGTGATCCCAGTATTCAGTTTTCCTAATTCTCCAAACAAACAAACATCTCTCTGGCAAAGGTCTGTTCCTTTTCTATCCCACCCTCACATGTCCCCCTACCGTAAAGTTGTCTGGCATTCAGCTGAAGCTGCAGCAGATCACCGCTAACATGCAGGGAAAATGGATTCTCTAATAATATTGGTTTTGGAGAAGATGACCCTCAAGGAAAAGTACAACAAGACGTCAGAAATTATTTTCTGTCTTGGATCACATACAAGCTGTAACATAGGCAAAATGGGCAGTGGGGAGGGTGGCATGAGCTGGGGATGGGGAAGGAGAAAGGGCTGTGGTCCTCCTACCTGCAGCAGCCTCCTGGATGTGGGGGGAAAGCGGGGGCTTTCAGAGGGCAGCAACTCAGCTTGGCTACCAGAGGAACTATAAAGTGCACCTACTCTCTTAGGTACTCCAACAATTACATCTCTTAGATTTTTTATGATATTTAGAAATCTAAACAAACAGAGACTAGACTCACACGCAGCCCTACATCAGAGATTTCATACATAGTGTTACAGAGGTATCAGAGCAGTTTGCAGTATTTTCGCCTAAAAGCAAGAACAGGATACACAGGGGCTCTCTTTTTGGTTTCTTTCCTCTGTATTTCTGTTTTTCTTGGCTAGCTCTACTAACATTGCCATGGTTTTGTGCTTGGTGTGTTACACCTGAGAGGTATAACAAAGACACAGCCTAACTTCATTGCTTGGAGAATTGCAAACTACTGAAAAAGGTTTCCAAGGCATAAAAGCCTGTGGCTTGAAGTAGAGTCTTGCTACTTGGAAAAGGAGAAAAGAGGTTGATTACAAAGTTATAGAAACATAGATTATACTAGACGGAAAAAAAAGGTGTTTCAGTTTCTCTATTTTTCCTGTTATTTCCTAAAGTTACAAACATAAATCACTTAAAAGAAATTAGTATTACCCAAACTGCACTATTCACAGGGCACTGTCTTAGGTCAATAGAGAGATTTGTCAACAAAGGGGAAAGCTTTCATAAATAAGAAGAAAATTTTAAATTTCTCTTTGTAGATGAACTATTTTTATATAACCCTTAAGATCTGTAACACTTACAAAAGGCACGATAGTAATAGTGCCACAGAAATACAGTGCCGGGTCCTTGACTTTTGTACAGTATTGTATCACCTCAGTTTTTTCTTGGCACAGTGCTAATTTACACTAGTTAAAGATCCAGACCAGAGCAGTTTTCAGGAGGAGATGACTGATTCATGAAGTCTAAGTGACTGAATACAGAAGTAATTCATTAGCTCCATGCTATATATGAAAGCTTGACCAGAGATGACTGCAAAGTACAGCATATGTATGCTTAAAAAAAAAAAAGTAAAAGACAAAATAAAACTTAGGAAAGTTTAATAGTAGATTTGCAGCTTAATATATTTTGTCGTGACTTTGAGTAATGCAAAAGGAAGAAATGGAACAGAGACATTCTAGCACTGACCATGCACCTTGGCTTTCTGGAAGAAATGTATTTTATACCAAGTTTACTTTTCCTATATATTGTCCAGATAAACTGCCTCTGTCTAGTATGCTTGTTTTCAGTTAAGCTCATCTCTGATGCAGAAAACATAGCTGTTTTCTATGTTTCTATTTTGGGTTTAGCTGTAGCTCCTTTTGACTATTAGTCGCATGGAGAAAGTCCTGCTAGAAGATAAAATCCATAAAAGCTATGATATGGCCAAGGTGAGTTTATGCTGGTTCCGATCTGGGGATGTCTGAATGGTACAAATCTCTGCCTCCTCAGTCTACATTTACATCAATATTGGTGCTTTAAATCCAAGGTCTTAATTATTACATAATTACATAAAACAATAGTACATAAAATGATCTTTCCTTGCTGTAACTTCTCCAGGCTTCTGGAAACCATTGATTAATTTATTGAACAGATTGCTTAGCTCCTCCCTTCCCCATCCAGATCTGCATTGGTGAAACATCGCTTAAACCATTTCCAAATTGCTCATTAGGAGCATCCGCAAAAGAAGTTAAGAAGTAGCCCACTGTGTAGTGCTTACAGACCTTGTGTAGATGAGCCGCTAGCGTCTGATCTTTGAAATAATCTTGCCTCTTTTTCTTTGGCCATTTCTCAATAGTCTCTTTTCAGAACACTGTCAAAGGTGTTTTAAATTATTTTTTCTTTCTTTGTGAGCAATGTGCCTGAAAAGCTCTAATAGATTAGGAAAGCATGTTTTTCTTTGCAAGGTAGGCACTGTCTTTATTCTATTATGATTCTCATTTATTTATTTTTGTTTCACAATACCCTTGATATTAAGAAAAGAAATTGGTGTTCAATTCCCAGGATCATCTGTAGCTCTCTTATTAAAGATAGTCACTGGTGATCAGGCACAGTAGTTGATTTTAATGAGTCTGAATTTTAGGGTTTTTAACAGTTCAACCATTTCATTCTTAAGCTCCTTTGGAAGCCCTGGAAATATACTCTCTTATTTTAATAACTGGTGGTTCTCTAATTTTTTCCTTCTGTTCCAGTATGTCCTCTGTTGATATTGCAGCCTCCGACACTATCTCATCTTTATTTCCAGAAAAGAGAAGATATGTCACCCAGCATCCTCTGTGGCAAAGACAAAGGCAAAGAAATAATTTAATTTCTCTGCAACGTCTGTATATTCCTTAACTGCTCCCATTAATCGCTGGTAGTCCAACAGACACACAAATTTTTTCAACGACTTTCTGGGCAATCTATCAAATCACACTAAAATATCGCTTTAGGTAAGATACACATTATGATTTGACATATGTTTTCACATTTTTCATAAGTAACTCACTGCAATCTAGGTAAATCATTTTGCATAGACAGTCTACATGTGATATTTAACTTGGTCAGAAAGCAGAGCAGGCCCAATTGTCTCTTTTCACAAATACTTCTAGATATTCCTGCTATCAGTAATGCCTAACATTTTCCATTTGGTGACTTCAAAGCTTTTCATGGATGTGGATAGACATTATTATTTCCAATTTCATAGATAGGAAAATGAACAATATGCAGAAGACCCTGGTTTGGGAGAGAAGACTCCCACAAATCCTTGTCCTGTTGATACCACGGATGAAGCTCTCGCTACCTTCCCTAGACCTACGGTTTCATCTGATCTCCTAGCCTTCAGTCCCAGCCACATTTTCTTAGATCGTTAGCATAATCCGACAACACGGCCGTGTACTTCTCAAAGATAACTCTTTTGGCAAAATGAAAACAAGTTACGTTGTTTCTTAATAAGCAGTAAAATATTTTTTCCCCTAGACAATTATTAAGAATTTGTAGACAGCATGGGAAAAATGGAAAAGAAAGACTATGCTCTAACTGTGTAGTCATAAATTACATGAAGTACATTTCATTATACAGCACTACATTTTTTTCTAACCCTTTATGAATTCTCTCCATTTGCCCTGGGGGGTTGTAATGTAAACTGACATCTTATTCTCTTCACAAAAAAATCAGTAGTATTCTCTTAGAACATTTTGCCTAGGAATACAAACAAGCAAATAAAAGCAATGCAATGTACAAGAGGAAGAAGACTCTTTTTTTAAGAAAAGGAAAGCTGTAGCATCTGTATGGCAGTAACTGAAAAAGTTCAAGCATCATATGTACAGAAGTAACGATGACTGTCCACCTACTTATTTAGTTCTATGAGAAGGGGTATCTAGATGTTATTGTTGATGTATAACTACCTTAAAGAATGAGGAATATGCTAGAAGCATTAACTATGTGCTATTCATATATGCTGTGTATTATTGTTGTGATTTATACTGCCTGACAAAGAAATAACACTTTCATTTTCCTTAGCTCAAATAGTTGTTAAGATTTTTCATCTTTTCTTCTTATTTGAATCAGTTAAACAGCTCAAAGGCAAGTTTTCTCCACTCTTGGTTTTGAATAACACAGAAGACTGGCTTTGTACCCTTGGGCTACTTGGATTTAATATCAAATTCTTACCTTGCACAAGGTCAGAAAAAAAATAAAGCTTATAAAATTGGACTCATATGAAGAATGAGTTTCTATCTTTTAATACTACCAAACAATCTGCAAATTATTTAAATTAAGACAACCGGCACTCCAACATCTGCAAGCAAAATGCTTAAATGCCAAATGCAACTTTACTGGCATAAGAAAATAATAAGTGGAGTTCAATTTGTGTCAGCATAGCTCAGGAAAATAAGATATCATGTCTTGCTGTCTGCTTGATGTCAGCTTCTCAGATTCAAACTCTAATGCCTCATCTTAGGCTGTCCTTACTGGAGGCTGCCAAATAGCAAGGTTCAGCCAGAGTTCATGCAGCTACTACAAAATAGCTTTTTTTCCCCTTCTCCTTTTTCAATCATTATGAACCTTCTGCTTTATATTGTACACACTTGATTATATCTATCCTTGAAATGTATACAACTCTATTAGGCTCTTCTCCTATTCTTTTAACATACTGTAAATTCCTTTCTGTGCTTAGTTTGTTTTATAGCTTACAGAATTAGGCTTTTAAACTTTCACTGCACAGAGGAGATTAAGTTGTGTGATTGGCTACAAGAAGAAAACAAAGGAACAGGAATTTATATTAATACAAAAAAGAAACGAAGGTATGAATACTTTTCCCACTTTGTAGACTCTTGCCACTTTTCTACTAAAATATTAGTCACCATCATAACCAGGTCCCAAAATAGCTGGAAGCTGGTTAGTCCTAGAAAGGGAAGATTAGCACCTCCCTAAAATGCCCATTCTTGTTCATCCTAAGAAGCCTAAATCTCCTTCTGCCTAACATCACATCTCTCAATATCAGTTGATACTGATATTTCAACTGAGACATTATACTAGCTTAAAATAAGCAATTTCAATCGTTTCATTTTCTGAAATTGTTTTAAATTGGCTATGTATAAAACTACTCTGAATGGAAGTTGGGGAACAGATAAGCCAAGAATTTTATGATAATATATGTAGTTTAGTACTATCAAAATTTCCAGTCATACAACAGCATTTTAGAGGACTCAGCAAAGCCTGTTGTAATCTGCTTCCAGCAAGAAAAAAATACCTGTGCAGGCTGGAGCATTAAAGTCGTGGTATACTAACACATATATTTTGAAGATAACATGATCCTTCCATAAAACAGTGATTGAAATTTTCTGAACACTTCAATCATAATAAATATGCAGACACACAGATGCATCTGTACACATGTGGAAACACATACAGAGTGTAAGAAATTTCAGTTCATCACACTGCTGCAAACAGTACAGTTTCAGTAATTTTAAATTAACTGATGAGAAGTAAAGAAAAGCAGCTACCTTAATATTTTCTGAAATATGAGGAAGATTTAAAAAAATGTTTGGCTTAGTTATATTTTCTTCCATTTCTGACTTGCTGTCCTACTTTAAGGGAAACAAGTTTCTTCACTTAGGCTCATTCATTGTGAACTTATCTGGTATGAATTACTGAAACAGATTTGCAATATTCAATGTCTGAACAGATGAAACACTGTAATACCTTAGATGGCTCATTTCTGGAATCAGCCGGAGTGGCATATTCCCCAAACTTTAAAATATTTTTTACAAAATTCAAAGGCGGTCAAGATTAAAATTCCCAAATGTGTATTCTGGATCCCCTCCAAAAACATTCAGTCATTATTGGATATTGTCTTGATTAAAATTCCTGTTGGTTTGTTCTATGGTTAAAGAGTAATCTTGTATCTTAGCTTTTGGAATGTATTCCTATCATGTGACATCTATGAAGTCCGAATTAATATAAAGAGATCTTTCTCACTACCCAGCATGGGAAAAGGTTTAAAATGTTCAGATTTCAGCAAAAGCAGTTCACAGAATGTATTTTGCACTAACTTAGCTACTTCAAAATTTCCTTCAGGAATAGTGAAAAGTTTATTTCTAAAGATTTGCTAGAAACCTTTTCAAAAGAGTATAACTGATAATACTATGTGTACTAGCCAGTAACTAAAAGAAGAATTATTTTTCTCTTTTGTAGCTATCCTTTCCACAGAACCTTCATTTTTTATAAAGAAGCTATAGCTATTCCTGACTTAACTAAACTGAATCGCTTTGCTTAGTGTTTTAAAAACTTCAAAAAATAATCTAGAAATGCTCCCATTCTCAGAACTTGTTTCCCATGGGCTCCAGGACTCCAAAGCTAAAACACTAGATCTGAGCAAGATGTGATTTTCCCACTCTATAAAGCCATGTGAGGTTACACTTCCAGTTTCCAACCACCATGGGACAAAAAGCAGGAGAGTCTTCCCCACGACTACTAGATTGCGTGACCGAGTCCCAGCCCATCTGAGAAGAGGGGACACTATTATGCGTAGGCCACTTACAGGAGGAAAGGGCAGATCGGAAATCCTCCTCTGTCATTCTCACATCTAAAACTATGCCTTTAAGTACTATTTAACTATTTTATCCTCCCCAAAGTTTTTAACTGAGAATTCCCCAACCAGATCTCTAGGTCAAAATTACATCCAGTTTAGACTTGTTTCCACACAGAAATTTGAAAAAAATTGTTGTAGGA
>VYZW01012132.1:2762-44665 GCA_013401315.1 Balaeniceps rex
CCCTTTCCCCTTCAAATCTAGTTTAAAGCTCTTTCAATGAGCCCTGCTAACTCCTGCACAAAGATCCTTTTCCCTCTTTGAGACAGGTGTACCCCGTCTGTTGCCAGTGGGCCTGGTGTTGACCAATGGTCAAAAAACCCAAAATTCTGCCAGTGACACCAGTCTCAGAGCCAGGTATTGATCTGCTTGCTCTTCCTGTTTCTTCCCTCATTGTTTCCCACAACTGGAAGGGCAGAGGAGAACACTACTTGTGCTCCTGATCCCTTAACCAGTTGTCCCAAGGCCCTGAAGTCTCTCTTGATTCCCTCAGACTTCCTGTTGCAACTTCATTGCTACCTTCCTGAAAAGTCAATAATGGATAATAATCCAAGGGCCATACCAGGGTAGGAAGCTTTCTCTTCACATCTTTAACCTGGGCCCTAGGAAGGCAGCAGACTTTTCTAAGTAGTGGATCCGGTCTGCATATTAGGCCTTGTGTTCCCCTCAGGAGAGAGTCTCCTATGAAAATGACCAGTCTTTTTTTCTTTATGGAAGCGGTTTTGACGCAGGGCGTAGGCTGACTTAACGTTGGTGACCCCTCCAACCTAGATGAACCATCGTCCTCATCATTGTTCGGTTCCACTTGCAGAGCCTCGTACGTATTAAGCGAGGACACCTGGGAAGGTGGAGTAGTCACAGAGGAGATGCACCTGCTGCACCGCGGGCTAAAGAGGGATGATTACATCATGGCATCCCATCCCAGGAAAGCCATCCAAATGGAAAGCCATCCAACAGAAAGTCATCCTGCTAAGGAACACATCAGGGTAAATCGGATTTCTTTTCCATTTCTCATCTGTAGAGAATTTTTCCCTAAAATATACTTTACATCCTATTCTTATTGTACTTGTATCTATGTGGCTCAGCTGTTTTCACTGGAGCTCCTCTTATTTCTCTTGCCCTGTCTAACACTGCAGATCAGTCCCTCTCCATAAAGCTCTTCCACTCCAGCTGTTTTCCCTCATGTGGGATTAAAGAACCAGTGCCTCTACTGGGATTTTGCTTCAGTTCTTCCCCTTCACAACAGACAGAGAATTTAAGCCACTTTTGTGACTTAGTAAAAAGGTTAACCCGAAGGGGAAAGGGCAAGAATAGTGTAATAGTGAAAACAGCTGAACATTTCAGATAGACAATGCCAAAATTACATTCCCCTAAGAAGCAGAGGTGAGGAGGAATCTGAGGTAGGCAAAGTGTACAGTGGCACATGTGATGTCCCATCAGAGCTGAATTTTCCTTCTGGCTGGCACTTACAGTTCAAGCCGTGGCAAAACAGATGTCCAGACCTCTCTTGTTGTCAGCCGGTTACCTTTTTTAGTGCAGACCACTTTCAGAGTCCTCCAGGACAGCAAAGTCTTAGGCATGTTCTACAGCCTACAAAAGCTCCTCTCATCTTCTTTATGCAGACTTTTTGTCTCTTGGGTTTTTGCTGTTTTGATTTGGTTTGGTTTTTTTTTTTAATTCGGAATCGTCAGTGCCTTCCCTGACTGTCTCACTCACAAATTTCCATTAAAGCCCCTGGGGGGACTCCACTGCCACAGATGTGGTTTATTCCCACAGAGGTGAAGATTTGGCGGTTTTGCTTCCCTGTCCAGGAAGGAAGCCTGCTACTACCTCTACAGTCCCTGAAACCCAGGAGACTGCAGAGCAGAGTATCGTGATTATTATTTGAGAATATCCCCCATCAACATGTTTCACAACCTTCTCTCCGCCACTTTCTTCTTCCCCAGAATTCATCCTCTGTTCACATGAGCACAGTTTACCTTCTTGCACACTGGCAAAAGAAACAGAAGTACCAATAACTGGAACAAGCATATCAACCCTATGGAGGGCAGGCTGCTAATATAAACTCTTACATGAATCAGTTTTCAAAAAAAATGCTAAAAGATAAACCTGCTTTATATTCATTCTAAATCTGGGAGAAAAAAACCACCACCCTCCACACTCCTCAAAAAAAAACCCACCACCAACACCCCACCATTTGTATTAGCATAATGTTCCTCTTCTTAATCATTGCAAACATTATTTGCAACTTTAGGAAAACTGAAGCTAAAGACAGAGTGAATGACTTCCCCCAGACTAAAATGTACATCAGGGAGAGAATCAGGAGGAGAATTTTGGAGTCACTGCCTCCAGACCCCGACCTGAGCACTGCTGATCCTACTGAGATTTCTGGCTCCTCTGCTTAAAATTACCCACTATTGTTTTGATTTGGCTAGAAACTGCAAACCCTTCCAGCAACTGGACTTAAAAAATACAATTCTCTGTACAGGTTCCCTTCCCACTATTAAATGTTCTTCCAGCCTTAAACACTCTAGTGGACTTCAGTTTTACAGGCATTGCAGAATATCAGCCAGCTAGGGTAATAATAGTTCCCCAAAACAACATGGGTTTTTAAATGAAGTGCTTTTGGTGAAGAGCAGAGACACATGAACATACAGATGAACTGAAGTAATTCTATTGCTCTGTTTTGTTTCTGAGAGCCACAGGGAAAAAGAAAATGCTACCTGAGTGAAGAATGGAAATATTTGCTATGTTTGACAGAGGAAGCATGATTAAAATGCACTGAAGCTGAAATAACAACTAAACTCTATCAAGAATAACTCTCACCAACTCATACCACAAGTGTTGCATTTGTAATGTGAGTAAGAGTGTATAAAATCCATCTCGTCTCAAGGCACATCTTATAACACATGGCCATTACCATTAAAAAGATATCCCCCAGAATGTCTCACAAGATGAGAAGAGGCAGAATAGCATATCAGTGTATCTCCAATAACCAGAAGGAATTTAGTCCTGCCAGCAGTGCTCCAACATAACCATCATTTCTCTGCTCACTTGCAGAGAAACTCTCCCTACACCTACTCAGAATTTTTTCCCCAACAAAATAGTTTTTCCATGGGAAGTTACTGGCTAAAAAAAATGAGCTGTTTATGGGACTGTGGCAATTGCAGATAATTCCAGGCAAATTTCTCCTTGATCTCCAGCACAGCAGCAGTGAGGGTTACTTGGGTTCTCTGGATTTTTGGCTGAACAGCAGAGGGGCTGCTCTGAAGTCAAGAAGTCAGATCTGTGGGCTTGTATGAAAAGTGATTCTGCCAGGGGACTGCCTCAGAGGCAGGGATCCCAGTTCCTCAGGTGCCCCAGGGACAGTTAGAAAACATCTCTATGTTCCAAAGGATGAAACATCATCACACATCTGAATCAAGGGGCACATCAGCAAGGAAAGAAGATGTTTCCCCTACTCCAAGGGTGGCAGTCATTCAAAAAAAAAGTTAACATGGAAAGACAGACAACTAAAATGAAAAAACATTTTTTAAAGTTAGATTAAATTCTTTAAAATAATGTCAAACTTGAAGTATTTATTTTGATTTGAAGTGGTGGTTTGGTTTTTTTTCCCAGAACTCCTAATTTCAGAAGAAATTTTTACATCTCAGTGCTTTACTTTGATTTATAATGGAATTTATAATATTTTACTGGAGAGTTTCCCACAGGATGAGTATTCATCCAGTTGTATTTGTCAGAATCCTAAAACGCCAGCTTACTTCAGAACTCACTACATTGTTTTAAAAATCAACATGGCAATGGTAATTAGCACTGGTAATTGCAAAATGGCAGTAGTAATTAAACCAGCAAAAGTGTAGGCTGCATATCAGGAAATATTTTTCAACAAGAAAGTCTATTATATTTTGAAACATGTCTTCCAAGACAAGTAATGAAAGCCCCACCACTTGAATCAATTAAGTGAGACAAAACACTTGAAAATACACTGTGGGGAACAATCACGCACCAGCCAAGCAGATGGGCAAGATGATCTTTTAGGTTCTTTGCCTCTCTAAAATCTGGGGAACAAACCAGCGCTGCCACGGGGAGCAGGGATGCCAACAGGCATACCCTGTCTTCCAGGATTCCCATTAGCTAAGAGAGAAACCCTGCTTAGCAGGACCAGGATTACGCCCATGCAGCAGCGACTGAGGCTCCTACAGACACCCAGGATAGCTCTGAACCACCTCGCTCGCTTGGGTCTGGCTAACAGAGTAAGTGTTGCAAGGCTCAACCCAGTGCAAAACTCTTCCCAAAGCTGGGAAAGACTCAACCAACAGCTATGCTGTTCCTAATGACCAGGGCAGCCAGTAATTGCCTGGCTCTGTCTACAGAGGCTGTAGTGGAAATATTCCTTAAAGAGTTTGGCAACCCTGGGGTCAGCGCATGCTGGGTCTCACCCTTGTGCTTATTCAACAGGAGACAAGAGCATCACCTCTGTATTTTAAGCCTGAAAGGGTGCAAAATGCAGGCTTCAAAGCCTCAGCCTGAGACACCTGCGGTCCCTGCAGTGAGCGATAGAGGAGGCAAGTTCAGGTTTCAGCTTTCTGTATTTCAATGCAGCACCTACCACATCATCTGTGCATCTCTCCACATGCTGGTGCAAACGTCAAACAGATACGATACAATTTTTGATGAAACTTTCAGACTAGAATCAGTCAACCTCCTCACAGCAATAGACTGCTTTCATGAGTTTGCATAAAGGAGAAGAAATGCTCTGCAATTTGATATTCCCCAAATCAATACCATTTACATGTCTTTATTCACAGACTACTTCTTCTTCTGGTTTTGTGGGGTTTTTTTAATAGCCTACGCTAGTATCCATAAAAACCCTAGCTCAATGCTGGTCTTCATTTATCTTCCTTCCGTTATTCCAAACACCAGAGGAAAATTCTCAGTCAAAAGATTACCTGTTTCTCCTTTTTTTTTTTTTAAATTTCTATATGGTTTCTGAACACCTGCTCTTTATGTCGTACTGCAAAACACTAGGCAATTAAAAACTTAGTGAGCAAGGAAAAAACAAAGCTTGTCTGTGTACAGGGAATTATACATTAGACAGTAATAGCTACACTTGCAGCCATGAGTAAGCCGCTAATTTATGTGTGTATTCAGTGCTAACCTACAAAAGCCAAAAATTACTGGGATTTTTATGTTTAGACTTCAAACTCAAAAGTGAAGAAATTCAAAAGCAAAGTACCCATGGCAACCTTAATTCTATTCATCTTGCCCTCTGATGCAGTGCTTGTTCAGTGATTACACATTCCTGAGTAAACCTACATCTCTCAGATGATGTAAAGCATGGTTATAGAATTCTTAAAATTAATAAAGTCCTTCAGTATACTTGTGAGATTTACAGCTAGAGGCATTCAAATGCACATTTTGAAAAAAATGAACTGCCTTGATTTTTGGAAGGAAATAAATGTAAACTGCCATCAAAGTATTTTCAACTCATCTATTATTTTTCTGCTCTTCTTAACATATCTCTTTTCACATTTTTCTCAGTCTCTCAATGTGAGAAATGAGTAACATATTACTCATTTTACCTTTTGGTGTTTACTTTCTGCTTCTCTGCTTACGCTCCAATGAGAGTTGAAAAATGCCATTTACCATGATTAGTTAGGGGTTTTTTTCCTTATTTTTCTCCACTGGAATTATTTGTATGGGCAAGTATAATATTGTATGATGACGTTTAAGATATGAGAGTCACACTGTAAATTTCCAGGCATTTTACTATTTATTTTTAACCTAACTTTCTAATAATAGGAAGCTTACATGTTCATGCTGTCTGCCCAGTAAATGTGTACATTTGCAAGTCCTCCCTCATCTTTTGAACTCAATGGCTAATTTCAGCCAAATTTGAAAGAGGAGGATATAAGCCTCCAATATAATTGAGTTCCTACAAGTTTAATGGAAAGATGGGCAGGCTAGAGAAGACAGACTCGAATTAGCACGGCCAGTAACACCGCAGAAGAAAGGCAAGTAGAGCAGAGCCATCTCCCATTCTGCTTATAGCAGCCAGGTGGCATTAACGTACTGGCTATGCAAAGCTCCAGGTTAGCCAGGGGGTTGCTGCAGTGGTGTGGAAAGGAGGGACAAATCGTTGTATATTTTCTCACTGGCAGTGTACTTTAATGCTCCCGACGAGCAAGGTTTGCCAGCCAGATCTCAACACCGTTTCCTCCAAAAAGTGCAGCGCCTCTGAGGATTGAGAGCTGTGGCCTGGAAACATCCCACCTAAGGGGCATCATACACGATGGAAGGATTAAAGCAGTCTTGCGACTAACGGCAGAAGTAATGAGACTTTTAAAAGCAGCCAGTTAATGTACTTTGAAAAGGGGCTGCAGGGGAGCAGGTTGCAGAGCTGCTGCAGCACTCAGCCTGGCTGACACACGTGGCAGTGGGAGGAGAACCGCTGCTGGGAGCACTTTCTGCTCACGCTGAACAAAGAGCTACGTTACACCAAGAAAGTGCATTACCTTTTCCAGTGACTCACTTCTTTCCACCATAAAGGTGATGCAGCTGCATCTCGAGAATACAGTGGAGTCCAACAACTGATTTTGGCAAGCTACATAGGGCACTGGCAAGCTTCTTGGCTCTGTGCACGCTGCCTCAAGCCAGAAGGTGCCAGGTGAGCTCCAAACCCCAAAGTCCAAGTCATCTCTTACAGGCAGCCTACACCACCACCCTTCACAGCAGCACTTGAGATACTTCTTTTGCTTCATACTGTCACAGCAAGAGTGCTAGTAGTTTCTGAAGCAAGAAGGACCAGTTATCTTGCTTCAAGCCCAGGAAAAATGAGAAGAATCTGCTCAAAATCACACCCAGAATTTCTGGAATCACAGTGTACTTCCTCTGGCTGCTCTGCATAGGCAATGCAGAAGTACTAATACCAGATCCTAACCTAAAATAATGGAGAATCATGACCAAATGCCATTCACTCTCTCTTTTGCCCTTTCTCAAAAGCAAACAAAAAAACCTCCACAAAACAAAAAACAACAACAAGCAGCACTATCTCCTCCTACATATCACACATTAGACTGGATAAGGAACAGAATAATAGGATACTCCTTTCTCTCCTCTTACTGAAAAAATAAAATAATATATTATTAACTTTGGTAACAATAAAATGTACTGATGGTAAATAAAATAGCCCTCCTTGTAGCTTTGGTTACAATCTAGGAATTGCAACTGAAATGTATCCCTTGACCGCCTGATGCTCCACAAGACTCAATCACAGTTTAAGGCCTATAGCGGCATTGCCCTGGCTTCTCAAGGAGCATTTAGATGGACCTGTCCCTTGAGAAAGACCATCTGATACTGAAAAGGTTCTGGGTGACACCTTACATAGGTAAAGACATTTCAGTTCTGCCCAGTCTCTATACAGATCTCACCTGAGTTCATACTCTGCCACTTCTCTCCTCTACAGTTTAAGCTAAAAGCCCTTTCTGTGCTGCAGGACATTATGAATATACCTTATCACATATCAGATAGTAAATGAGACTGTGGAGCACACAAAGAGAAACCCACCCCCCTTCCTTTAGCTCAGAGCCACCCAGTGATTCTGAGTTTGCATGAAGTCATGGTATCTTCCAAGAGGGCTGTGGGTAGAAAACAATGCAAATTAAATTCTGTGTACCCAGACACATTTCTCTCTCTCTTAATAACAAATACCTGGGGCCAACAGCGCCCTCCCCATCTCTGTCAGAGCTCCAGCTAATGCATAAGAAACAGTAGCTGATACATAAGGAACAGCTGGTTGCTCACTTTATCTGCCAGAGGTTGACTCCAGTGGTCCTACACATAAGTGACAAGCAGGCTCAGAGATGAAAGGCTTCCATGGAGGTCACGTGGGATGTGTCACTAGAGCAACCAAAGAGAGTGGTGGGGACACGGTGCTGGATAGTAAAGCAAGAAGCACAAGGACCCTGTTGAAGGTGAGAAGGGAAGCATCTGCCCAAAGTCTTTCAGCTGGGTGGTCTGCTGGGAGAGCGTGCAGCAGAGGAGCATGAAAGGCAGCAGCAAATTCAAAGAAATTCAAAGGGTCAAAACCAGGATAGGATGGAGAGTGTTAAGCTAAACAGAATTTCAGATTGAAACCCTCACTTCCCTTTGTAGTTTTCTCAACCCTGCCCAGGGATTGTCCATCAGCTGCACGCTGTCTCGCGAAGGGGAACATAAGAGAAAACATGCTTCTCCCACAAAAGACAGGGTCTATGATTCTCCAGCAAATGTGTAATGCTCAGCAAATGCTTGCTCGGCTCTGACCATTAGGAGGTTTATCAGATTCAGCTCTCACAGCAGCAGCACCATTCACATAGGCAACAGTGACAATCTTCTGAGATGTTTTTGTTCCCGTTTGGAAAGGGCAATGCCGCTGGCAGCTCTTACTGGAGCGAGGCACCAAGCTCTGCATGCATCATGCCCGCGCTCTCATTGGAGAAGCAGTGCTTTCCCAAAACAGCCTAAGAGAGGGAAGCTCATGCATCTTCTCCGCTAACCATATAGCTGGCCCATAAAGCGCAGCTGCAGCTGTTAGTGTAGCTGCAGCCCATTCCTCTAAACTTCCAATAAAGGAAGCATTGCCTGTGGAGATGTCCTGCAGATGAGGTAGCGCTGAAGGGGGCCACCTTGATTAAACTAGGTTGTTCTGCTGAGAAGTCCTCAATGCACTCTCTTGGTTATGGCTTAGAGCTGCAGCAGGGTGACATGAATTGCCTTTTATCTAATTGGAAAACACCCACAGAGTTTAGAAGTACTCATTTAGACAGGCAAATCAATAAAGGAAATGGTAAGCATGAGAATACGGTGCGACTATAGAGCCTGTGTGGGTCCTACATGCTTTTGCTTAATAAAGATTAACTCTTGCCAGTTTGCTGCAATACCTGGACTTGGATGATAGCAGAACTGGTAGATTCTACCCTATAATACCAAGGAATAGCTTGCCCTTATGCATACATCCCAAGGCAAGAGAATAAGCCTTTTGTTAAAGAGACTAAAATTTAGAAGACTTGGAAATTTAGAAGACATTGCAGAGAAGGCAGAAGAGAGGAAAAACTTGTCTTAATTGTAATGGTTCTGAAGCTGGCAACCAGATCAAAAGTTGCATTTCTATTAAAAGGAAAAAGGAGCAAAACCTGGTTTGCAAAATAGCAAGAGCAACAGCTGTATTTCCATAGAGGTCTGCTGTTACAAGTCAAATTGCAATGAAGGAAATGAGCAGAGAAGTGATTCCAGCTTTTCCACTTTCAACTTGCTTTGTCCTTTTACCTCCACCCTCATCAGTAGCTGTGCAAATCCCCACCCACAGAGCCACTCCAAAAATTCAGTACTATTAAGAACAGTTATTAAGTTGTTAAAAAAACCTCCAGGTTTCAAGAAAAAAAACAGTAAAACGCCCACAATTCTTACAGTTGCTTAGTTTAGGATTAGTTTTGTTTTTCTTATTTCTCTTTGGCATTCCTTCCCCTAAATCTCCAATCACTTTCACAACAGGCTTATGCTGAGTAGCTTCAGGCAGCTGAGAAAAAAATCCTGTTCAGCAATGTAAGTATCTCTTCTCCCACTGTTGCTAATAGGAGTTCTGTGCATAAATCACAGCATGCACCGAAGGGAGAACAGATCCTGAAGCCTATGACTGTCTTTACCCACTGCTTGATTCTCTTCTCATTTCCACCAATATATTGGCCTCAGGGGGAGAGCTTCTGACATGCCTCGGTGTAAGTCAGAGGAGAATCAGGCCCATGGGACAAGAACAGAGAATTTGACATCTTAGTCTGCTGGCAAAATTCAGAAACAGGGTTCGGAATAACCCAAGTTGACTCATGATGGTTCCTCAGAAGCCAACAGCATGGGACAGGTTGGGACTCATGCTCCAAACTCAGCCATCCTTATCTCACCATCCCTCACCTCTGCCACAGGCTGGCCAACCATACCTTCAGCCCTTCCGCGTGTACTTCACAGAAGTACAGATAACCTGGTATTTCCTTGCTGAGGTGACATCTGTTTAGAACAAGGTCTTGGAGGAAGTAGACAGGACTGACAATAGCCTCACGTTCAGAAAGAGTCCCTCTGTCCTCTCTGCATGAACCACTGCGTGACAGAAGATGAGTCAGCCAACCTCTTGCTTTGTCAAGGGCATCTTTTGCAGTATAGGACTACCAAACCAGGGTATCCTTTGCCTTTTTCTTGCTCCTATTTGGAAATATCTAGAAAGTGTTCATACAGTGTCCTCTCCAAGCTAGCCCCAGTTCTAGGGAAGGGGAACACACGAAGCAAAGGTAACCCTGATGGAGTTTTTATTTGGTAAGTTTGTTTGATGCCTCTGGACTGCCGAAGATAGGTGGGTTTCTTTTAACATTGCCTGGCCTTCATGATGCCCTCCAAAATATCTGTTGGGTTCAGGGTATTCCAAAGTAGAGCAGGAGGTGGTCTTCTCTGCTAAGCACATGCAAGGGTTTGCAGAATAGGTCTCTAGGGCCATGGTTTCTTTTTCCCTGGTGTGGGTGACTAGAGGCAGAACAACTGTCAGGGATGTTGCAAGGTCTTAAGAGAGAAATATCATAACTAGGGGAACCTAATGGAGCATAGCTACAGCTGGGGCAGATCAGGAAGTTCCTAAGGGGCCTACGAACAAATGCATAAAGGTAATCTTTCTTGGGGTAGGTCTGCCAAGCAACCTTTCATGGTCATTTCTCTGTATAGGTCTACTGGTACTAGAAAGCACTCCTCTGTTTCAAAAAAAAATTTACCATCAGGATTTTAAGTAAGTTTTTGTATATATTATAGCTGCAGTTCTTTAGTTCATGTTTCCTTTCAAACCAACGTTTTATGGATCAACATAAACAAGTAAAAAACAAACAGCTCCTTAAACGAAGCACTTTTCATTTGCACTTATGCTCAGTTGGAGAAGGAAATGCATAATAAAATTAATGGATTTTTTATGAGTTCCTTTTCTTATTGACAAAGTGTATTTTAATAAGGACTTTATCTTCTCTTGCTTGATCCCACACTAAAGTCGTGATCCCATACTTTGGACATCAGTCTGTTGCCATGGAAATGATCGTAATATCACAAAAAATGCAGTATTATGACTTCACTGCAGGATCAAGGAGAGAGAAAAAGATGGGCTGTAAGGGATCAAGTCCTTAAGCAGCAATAGCCGTAGTTATTAACACAAAGAAAGAGAACAATTATGAAAAATATATCCAAGGCAAATTCATTTATGTTTTGTAATGTTCAAAGAATATTTTCCCTAGAAGACAAATGCTTTTTGAGGGACTAATTTCAAAGAGATCCTAAATGCCCAGTTTCTGTTCTTCCAATCTGTAAACCCACTCTCCATTTGAAATACGCCCTGTCTGTGAATGAATCCTGGTCATTTTTCATTCCATCCCTTCACAGTGCCCACTCAGGACCTCCTTGCTAGGTTTGTAGTCTCATGTTATTAGTGAAAGGGCTGATACTTAATTCAAAGAAATTGTTGCAATTGTAAACAGTCATTTAGTTCAGGTGGTATGGATGATAGGATGAGATGATTTGTACCAGGATCTTACCCTGAAATGGAAATAGCACGTGGCTAGCATAACATGCAGATCTGATAAGCTGTCTCTAAGCCTAAAAGTACATACTTGCAGACACTGAGTGTCCCCAAGACTGTATTTTACCTCTGAAGAGGTAAAGTGAACTTTCCTGTTCATTTTCACCCTCTGCTATAGCACTTCCCTATGCTGGTTGAGAACCATCTTAATTCTTACCCAAGATGAAGCTAAGGACTTAAGAAAGCCTTCTCTGGTAGGATCCCTAAAGAGATGGCCAGGCCAGTTTCAAAAGTTACACACAAATTCAAAGGTGCAAGCTTTGAGCCCTGCACTTGTACCAAGCATTTGGTTAAACATGAAACTTCAGCAAGGATCCTCCACATCCCGGCAGGCCTGTGTGAATGAGTTAAAGCCTAGGGGAAGAAAAAAAAACCACGATGATACTTTGAAAACTTGAAAAGCTCTATAAGGCTTGCAAGACGGTGGGTGTTACCATACCCTGCTGATGTAATTCCTGACAGAGCAGCAAGCTTACAAGAGTAATAGCAACAGACACACTTTGAAAAACTCCAGAAGAGAGTTGTGACCTTAATAATTTGATTTCAGGCCATATTTGTTCTCATGAGCTCTGTTCCAGTGACCATTTTTGGGGGTTGCCTAAAGCTGGAGAAGAGACGCTGCTGCAGAATTCAACGTTAGACTTTGAGCTTTAATGAGCATGACTTTCTCCCAGAATCTGCCAGCCTTGGCAGCTCTCTCAGAGCTCCTTTCCACATATCCCACATCAAACAGTTTCCTCCTGCAACCCTGTCTCAGGAAGAAAATAGGATTTGCAGTGGTCACAGACAATACAAAAGGTGCTGGAAGAAAGATCAGGGAGAAAGAAAAGAAAGCAATGGTTTAGATAAGAATGTTCCTTCATGGTTTCTCTCATTTTCTTTTGGATGAAAAACTTTCTTCTGAACTCCAACATGCACACGCCATAAACTTGTGATTTCTTATGAATTTACATGTATACATCTCAGGTTTCTCCACATTACTAAATCTTCCAAGTGAGAAAGCCTAGAGCATCTGTACTACATACCAAAAGACTATTCATTCCCATTAAGAATTCACTGATTTTTTGCCTCCAGATGTGTTTTAAGCTGCTGGGAAGCCTCAGAATTCAGCAGATTAATGTGCTCTAAATGTCATTTGATAAAGGGCACTGCTGCTAATGGTTCATTCACACTGCACAGATTTAATTACCTAAATGAAGTACCCTCCAAGAAATGCATGTTGGGTTTGGTTGGGGCTTTTTTTTTTTGTGATTGTGGTTTTAGGGGGTTTTTTTAATAAAACTCCACTTTGGTTTGTATTTTTTCCTTTCTAATTGAAATTAATTTCCCTAGCTGTTTTATTTTAGAAAACACCTGGAACAGGGCTATTATTTCAAAGAGGTAATTATGAAATTAGAAAGATAACTATGATACTTATTTCTTTAATTACAGATATAAATAGGGACTATAACGCAGAAATTGCTTACAGACATCTTCCTGGATTGTGCTGGAAGAAAACTGCAGAATCTGCTGCTCATCTAATTCCAAGGAGACACAAACCAAGATAAAATGAAGAGGTTGCTAAATCTACTACTGAGCTCAGCCTGAAACTTTGACGAGGCCCTTCTCTGTTATAGCCCTGTTTGTGCAACCAGAGCAAAAGTTGTGAGGTTTTTTTTGGTTTTGTTTTTTTTAAAGCTTCCTCAGGTTTTAGCACATCATTGAAATCAAACAACAGTATCTGCAGGCCTTACTGCAGAAAGCAGGACTTCTCTGTTCCTGGAAGAAACACAACAGGATAAAAGCACAATAGCAGCCCATATCCTTTGCCAGAAGTCTCAGCCACTTGCCTTTTTGAGCTGGAAAAGTTAATCCTATGTTGAAATGTCTACAGATAAAATAGTGGCAGCACCAGTTGCTACACAAAAGTGAGCGCATTAAAGGAAGGTGACACTGGAGGTTTTTAAGAGCAGGCAGGATAAGACCGTCTCAGTAATAAAATGGCTGCAGTCGATCTCATGTGGGACCAGAAGGTCTCTCAAGGCCTCTCCCAACCCCATGGCATTAGGAAAAGACAGAGCCTGCACCTTCAGGGACCCAGGCCAGCACAACCCAGCGCAAGAGAAAGAGTGGCAGCAACACCAACAACCAGAATAAAATGCAGTTATTCACCATCCCTGTTCAAAACCCTCTGTTATTTTAGCTGGCCGCAGCGACAGCTATAATTAGGAACTCTTAACAGAGCATGATGCTTTTCAGAAATCAAGGCACTTCCCCTCGCCACCCCTGGGAGTCATGTCAAGGGGCAACTTCCACATCTGCTGCCTGCTGACCCCTCTCTGACACGACTTGATCGTTCTCCATTATTGATCTCGGCCTTTTTTTCCATCCATGACTCCCAAGCCACCTGCCAGGTAATAAAAATCTGCATCAAAATGCACATCACACAGGGTGCTGCGAGTCAGAAGCAACATTTGTCTTACAGACCTGGAAACCTGACAGTGTCGATAGGGGCCAGTTATCACAGTGTTATTTGATCTTTCTGCTGAGGTTGTAAATAACTTCCATGGGCAGCTGAATGGGGATAGAAAGGGAGACTCTGCTGCATTAACTATAAAAGCAAGGTGCTGCTGTGTCAGTGGCAGAAGACGTTGTTAAGCAACATAAGCAGCCCCTGCTGTCTACAAATCTCTAAAGACTCCCTGAGTTTCAGAGGAAAGGTTTAGGATGCTGCATTTTTCTTGCACCATCATTAATTTTGTCTATTTCTTTTAGTGCATTGCTGTCCATCAAGATCTGTGTTCAGATGCATGCCCAACACAAGTATCTCAAAATGGGTTAATGGAGCCCTGTAAGGATGTGTGACAATTCAAGCCCAGTCTCACTCAGAGAGGAAAATTCTGCATCTCTTCGCTCTTTGCTCTCTGAGCCCCATATGCCAGCAGAAGCAAATGTACCCACTGAGTGTGGTTAACAGTATTTTTGGGCAATGGAGATATGCCTCTTTTCTCACTCCTTCCTTCCCCCACAAGGTGAAGCTCTAGGACATGCCTTGCGTGGCTACGTAAGATATATCTGAATTACACACCGCTTTCTAAAAGCCCATTGTGCCAGGTTTACACTGAAAAGTCAGTGCAGTAACCTAGCATACTACCGAAATAGAAGTAATGAAGACCTAGAGCTAGTGCCATGTGCTTTGCCAAAGAGGTGAAGCTTACAGACCTGATTCTGGCTCACTGTTTTTCCATTCCCATTCCAGCTCTCCAGCCCTGAATGAGAAGGAGTTAAAGCAAGCCACAAGAGAAGAAAGGCTGGAGGCAAGTTAGGCAAGAAAAGGGGCAAGGGGAATAAAGGCAAACTGACAACAGCTGTTCTCCAGTGGGGCATACATACTTAAGCAGGTCTCAGGTGTGGAAATTCAAACAAAACACAACAACAAAAAAAATCCACGCTTCCAGAAGAAACTTATTCTGCTGGGTCCATGTGGCACCAACTGCACCAAGCAGTCTCTGAGCAAAACCAGAACTCCAAATGCATGATGCTAATCTTCAAACCTTTAAAGATCATTCCTGCAATTGTGCCTGCCTCATCACTTGGTGTTTATTAAACATCATTCACTGAACAACCTCTTTGGTGTGAGGATGACTTTTCTGAATTTACTGAAGTTTTCTGAATTTACAAAAAGTACCAACTCAGTTGCTGACAGACTAGGGGACATCTTTGGTCCCATTTTCCTACCTGGGAAGGTTTCGGCACCTTCCACTGATCAGCTGTAAGTTCCAAGGTACAACAATTTTCTTAGAGTCTCTTCATTTTCAGCAAGATACGTTGAAATTAAGCCTAGAGTATGATCACATTTTTACAGCAAGTATATTGGCTGGCTTGGCAAAGTGAAAATGCACATACCAGGTTTTCATTTCACTTCAAAATGACTAGTATTGATAGTGATTAAAGTATGTCATGGTGAAAGAGGTTTTTGAAGGCACATATGAAATGAGTCAGCACTTTCCACTCTAGTTTTTGGATGATAGCGGTCCTTTTCCAATACCACCAAACTGAGGTACGAGTTGTGGGGGGAAGCAAACTCTTATTTCATCTCCATGGGGATGATCCCTCAACAATTACCATTAAAGTACCAGTAATGCTGCAACCAGGGAAGCTGCGGAGGCTATGAGCTTTTTCCTTATTAATTCAAACCTACAGTATTTTTTCCTGCTGTCACAACCCAGTCCCTTTCATAAACACTAAAAGCATCTGCTTAAAAACAATCTTTGTTTCCATCCAGTTGTTGAAGGCTTTCTACTAGGAGACCTTTTATTCATTCTCTTCTCTCAGATATGTATGTGGTGCATATGTAAATAGATGGTAATATATTTAAGGAAGATATATATGCATTTTTCACTCTGTTTTTAATAGACAGGACAAAATGGATAGCTTTTTATTTTTTGAAAAAATGGAAGCAGACACACAGAAAAATCTAGCATGCTCTTTCACTAGATCACAGAATAATTTGATATAGGCTAAGAAATTTTTCTAACTGCTCATCTATGCCATCCTTCAATCTTAATGCAGTACAAAGATTACCTTCCAAACTTGTCCCCACACTATTGAAGATTTTCTGACTAAATTTTTTCGTTTCTCTCTAAATTATTACTGTACAGGTATAAACGGATTTGCAGCACTAAAGCTAAGGACCTAGTTCTCCTCTGCTTTATACAAAAGTAAAACGAGGAATAACTCCAATGAGAACACATTTCTAAAATTGACTAAATTGTACCAAACACATTCCTAGTCTCAAGGCAACATTTTTCTCTTGAAAAACAATAAAAAAGCCAAACTTATCTAACAATTTCAAATGGGTAGTTTATGAGATCTGGCACTTTTGGGGCCAGAGGAAATATTATTTTAATGAATTGAATTTATGGAAGCACTTAGGTTGGATCATTACTCTCAGAGCTATAATGCTTAACTTGAAATAGTGACTTGAAGCTAGATTTGCTCCTAAAAGCAGGATTTTCTGTTGAATGTAGGTGCCTGCCTGCAAAGTTACAGCCCCAAAAGATTTCACTCAATTGCAATCTTTCCCTGGAAGCAGTTTCCTTAAGCACTTTCCTTTTTCACTAAAAGTTGTCACGTGCCTTAAGTTGTTCTTCCAAGCGTGCCCAGGACAGTCACGGTGGCACCCAGCTCTGGCCTGATGCAAAGCCAGGCTGGAGCAAGAGCAGCAACGAGAGGCTGCACCTGTGGCTCTCCTTTCTGGAGTCCCTCTTTAGGGTGAAGTGATTCAAAAATGCTTTTCCAAAATCAGTGCTCTAGCCACCCATTTTGGGAGAGAGCACGCACTGCTTCGACTGTTGAAGCCACAACGCCATGCAGGAAGGAGTTCAAGGAGGAGGAAGAAGAAAGGCAGACATAGCCCAACTCTGAAACCTAGCAGTGAGGACACTCCTCCAGTTAAGAGAGCCAGGGCTCAAGTCTCTGCCTCGTCCTTCCACAGAAGCAGCTATGATAGGTATCTTTCCCATATTCTGCAACAGCAGTATCCAAAGCTGTGCTTGTGCCCATGAAGTGTCCTCCTTCCTTCTGATAGCAGATACAGCACAGGTGGAAACCTCTCCATCCAGTACCAAGGATCAGCAGAGGT
Source organism: Balaeniceps rex (assembly GCA_013401315.1). Lineage (NCBI taxonomy): Eukaryota > Metazoa > Chordata > Aves > Pelecaniformes > Balaenicipitidae > Balaeniceps > Balaeniceps rex. The sequence continues at coordinate 19,838 of VYZW01012132.1, forward strand.
GAAAAACCACCTCACCTTCTTTTCTGGACTTGTTGCTCGCATGTAGCAAAGGAGTATTTTCCAGTCCATATTCTAGTGCAGCACTCAGCAGTGCAACAAGCTTCTACATGAATAAAATTCTAGGGGTCAGTGAGGGTTTCAGTGCATGGACTAAAATACCATGCAAATGAACTAAAGCAATTTGTGATTTCAATTCAGTTTTTCTTCCTCACAATCCACCCAATACAGAAGATTACCATGTGCTTCTGAAATAAGTTAAATGAAGTAGCATAGGCCAATCCAGTGTCATCCAAGAACTATAGCTTGTCTATTGTATAAGGTCTACAAATTCTTCAAACCTAGACTGATTTCAGTAGCTGCATCTTCAAAAGCCAAGACAATACACATACTACACCCCATCACATCACTGTTTTACCAGAAGTCCTTTAGATTTACTATCCATTGTATTTGAAACTATTTCCTGTCATTACTGATGCCAAAGAGCACAGATCTTCAAGTTTTCATCACCTTTTCCTTCTGAGCTGTTTTGATGACTCATAGTAGCAACGTTTATCATCAACACAGAAATACAATGCTATGTTGACACTTGCATCCAAACTGAACCCCTAAAGAATTCAAAGTTATTGCTTCACATACAGCTACAGTCTAAGACAGCTCCTGTACTGCCATCACTCCACTAATATTGTATCACATCCAGCTGAGACTCACAGCCAAGACAATATTAGCAGAAGATCCGCTCACTTAGTCACTTACTTGTGCATAGACACAAACACAGAGAGCTCTTCCAACTTTTTTTAAAAACAGCTTTTCAATTTCAGGCATTTTACACCACCATTAAGCCCTTTTCTTTAAAGTGATATTTCTGACACCAGCCGACAAAAAGAAAGAAATATTAAAGTTAAAGCTGTTGTTCTGTCCTTAACCTGCTGCATTGTGATTAGGATGATGCACTGGTTGGGTAAACACAGCTGTAGGATTGCTATGTGTCTTGCAGATTTAGGCAAAAAGCAATGAACTCTAGGCACAAGGGCTTATGAAACAGCAGTTTGAGAATACATAAGTTACTATCCTTCTCTCATCTATTTCAGAGAATTAATGTTTGTTATCTTGATATAGTCAGAAAGGGGCCAAAAGGTATAGCTGTGCATTACAAGCACTGCCGTGCATCACTGCCAGGCTCCCAGATGACAGCTCTAGTGCAGCCTGTGAAATTTCTTAGTTTGTGACAAAGCCTCCAAGTCAATTATGCAAGTATTTTTTATTATTATTTTTGTCTTTGTTCATTTTTCAAAGCCCATTCTAACAGTGTTTCATAATGACAACCAAGGGGACAAAGTTTTCTGTCATTTGTATAATTTGGTTCCCTTAGATTTGCTAATTCCACTGAATTCTTCCAGTAACTGCCTCGCTATTTACCACACAGCAGAGGTCTGATACCTTCCCTACAGAGACAAGTAGCTTTGCCTTCTCCTTTGGGCTCCTCGTGCTCCTCCAAATTATTCTGATTGATATAGACCTCGATCCATGCTAATTATGCAGAGCTTCTCTTATAAAGTGAAGTTCCCATGGCAACAGCATCGGGTGAACAGGTGCGTGGAAAGCTGTGATATATTAAACAACAGCTACCCTCTGCCTCTGCGATGCAGATTGCCATTCGCAGGGTTTATTTATAGCAGGTAGTAATTAATCCATGTGAATCTCATTTCATTGAGAAGGAAAAAAATAAAAATGCACAGAATGATTAGCAAGAGTCCTAATTATCCCCATACCTTTGATTCTGAAAATTTTGTTGCCATCAGATAACTTGAACACAGAATTGTTGAATTATCATTTGTGTGGAGATATCATTATGAGAAACGCTAAGCCTGACAAACACCTCATCTTCTCACCACTGCAGTGCAGAAACTTCCATTAGTGTTGCTGCAGTGGAGGCAGAGCAACAAAATGTAGACATTGCTCTGTTTAAAAAAAAAAAAAAAAAAGGTAGATATAGGTTTTAGTTGGCTTTTCTTGGGGACCCATAACACTGAGTCAAGTGGGAATCAAATGCACAGCACAGGTCTTCAAAGCATTTGACAAGAATGACAGAAACCAGATTTTAGCCCTGATACCAGCTCCCTCTATGGCCTGAAGCAAGTCCCTCAACCTCTCTTTCTCAGATACGACTTCCATAATGCCTCTTTTTCTGGGACTAAAAGCAAATGATCTGAAAACGCTTCAAAGATGAAAAATGAGTTATTATGCTGCAAAGGGGGATAGGCTTTGCATTTTAAAAAAAAGTAGTAGAATGTAGTAGGTTGATGTGGACTGCTCTCTGCCTAGCTCAGCCTTGTGTTTTAGAGCTACTGGAGTAACACAGGTAAAGCTTGTGTTTAAAGCCAAAACTAAACTACAGCATTTTTGTGGCTGGTGAGAATCGTGATTCATATTGCAATGCAATACTAGTACTAGATGGAGTTCTTGGATCTTGGATATATGTCAGTTTTCATTCTTTATTTTTCTTTTTTATGACTATGTGAATGATCTTGGTTGGCAGAAAAGGCGTGCCCCCCCCCCCAAAAAAAAAAAAAAAGAGAGAGGCAATGATAGAAAATGAACACATGATCAAAATAACCTTCCCAAAAAAAAAATCAATACACGTCTTAGATGAAAGTGTACATTTTGGAGCATAAGGTTGAGAAGGTAAAGAAAAGATCCCCAGATGCTGTCATGGATACCACTAGAAATATTTTTACAAATGTTACAATCACAATTACTGCAAAACCTACATATTTTCCACTGCTCTGTTTTTTTTAAAAAAGCAGCTCAGAAAAATTAAACAACCAGTAGATGTGGGCCAGATCATTCACAGGCAGTATAGCCTGAGCTACCTCTTAGTCTCAGGGCCTTCTGAAACCATCAGATAAACAGGGCTACAGATGACAACTAGCAGGTGGAAGGCACTGAAAAATGCTTTCCTCAGCCCTCCAACCCTAAGTGAAAGTGGTGGGAGTACAACAGCCTGGCAGTGTTTGAGCGTGGAGAGTGTTCCCCTTGTAAACACGTGCTCCAGAAAGCCAATAGCCCAGGTGCGGTGACTGAATATCCCTTGCAGCAGGACTTGCAGGGCTGCTTTCATTCTTAAGGGTGGTTTGTCAGAACAGCATAGCATTACTGGGGCCATGGGGTCTGAATTTGTCAGAGTTTAGAGAGGACTTTTTGCTGGTTTGAAAGAAGTCACCACCTACTACCCTTTGAAGTTAAGCAGCTGCGGTGTTGGAGACATTGCAGATTATGCCACGAATCATGCAAAGATGTTTAAGTCAAGATTCAACTTCACCTACAGTTATCGGATTTAGGCTAGAACTTCGCCAGGCAACAGCTAAACTTGTAATTCTAAGAGAAAGCAAAAATCATGATGGTGTAGCAATTATTCATTTCCTGAATAGACCCAGTTAAATCAGAGTATGAAAAATGAAGGCTGCATAGGAATGTGCCTAACCTGCTGGGAAATCCTCCCATGATAAAGTTCTTCTTGGGAATATAAATATTTTGCAGAAATGGGTTACACATGGTTTGAACCCTGACATAAATCACTGTCTACTCAGACCCAGATCTAGTTCTGGGGCCAAGCATTCACATCCCACCCTTGAAGAAGGCCCTACCAAGCTTAGTTAGGAGGTGATGTTGGCTAGTATGGAGCAGTAGAGAGGCTCTATAACTTTGGCTTTTGAGAGACTTAAGCCCCTTTCCCTGAGTCTCGTACTAAATACTACATATTAGACCCCCATTCTAGTAGATCTGATGTACATTCATTGAAATTCATTAGCCATATTTCCATTTTGTTCTAGAAAATGTGGTCTCAGAACAATGCAGGTGAATAAATTATTCTTGCAAACCAGACTAATTTTTACAGCAAGGTGTGCTTGTTATGGCTTTCCAACTGCCCAGGGATATCTGCATCACTCTCTAACAGATAGAGGCCAGCGACTGCTGGAGAATAGGACACAGTAGCCACAGTTGCTGTTTGCACCCAGGATGCGTCAGGGTTTCAGAGCATTCAACCATTTATACATGAGTTGCACCATTTAAAATTATGCTAGAGTGAAAAATCCCAGCTGGAAAATCCAAGCAGACTTCAGCCCTATTTTACCATCTGGGCAGGAGACAAAGGCTCAAACATCTCACCAGCTAAAGTTTTACATTAACATCAAACCTGAGCCTCTCAGATCTTCTGGTTGTTCAAAACTCTAATTCAGACTGATTTTTTTAAGTGTTCTCTGCCTTCTTCAAGAGCCTAACCAAGGTCCTAGGACTGAACACCCCATGCTTTCCAAAACCTTTCATTTTCCAGAGGTCACAGACAGGACACAGAGGCCAGCTTAGCACTGGAAGCCCACATCTACTGGACGTTAACATGTAACCTCTTAAGTTACATCAGTTCCAGCCTTACCCCTTAACTCACCCTTCAAAACTACCTCTTTTACCATCAAGCCCTTAAATTACTGCCAGCAAGGCGGAGGAGAGGCTACTTGCAACTTCTGAAGTGTACTCCAGCACATGTCTGCTCCTTGAAATGAGCTGTATGGAGAGCTGACCTATGCAAACACACTTTTTTGGTAATCTCTCCCTGGTGCTCCCTCCTTTTATGCCTGTTGTGCTTTGCAGTGGAGTCTGGTTTCCAATTAGACTGCAGCCTCTCCCAGCAGGACCCATCTCTTATGATATGTTTGTGTAGCACAACTACAGCACAAGTTATAGTTAGTAATAATGTATACTTCAGTGCTGATGGAGTTGTGGTGATCTGAAGACATAAGCAAGACAAAGTTTGAACAGAAAGAGAAAATACCTTTTTTTGTTTTTTTCTTAGACTGACTAGGAAAAGCGGAAAAAGCAGACGAATCCTTGTATGCCCAGGAGCTTGCCTACTTTTTCCAGCTCTACCAGTTAGTTTAATAAAAGACAGTACTTGCTTTGCCTAATAATTATGTCTAATGTCAAGAGAGTTAAGGTCTCAGTTAAACTCTATTTAAGCAGGATTTTAAATTAAAGCATGCAAACTTAGCACTCTTTACAGTGAGAGATCCCTTGTGTGCGTGAAAGAAGGTGGTGGACTGCATGGGTCACCGCTAGAACTCATTTAGAAATAGCCACTGGATTTTTTTTTCCCTCCCCTAGCAAAGATGTAAATATTAAAATGCCATGCATGGCTTCCACTAAGTCATTCTCTTTTTACATCAAGCATACAAAGTTCTCCATTTTGAATGCCTTTCCAAGGTCTCCACTCTAAGGAAACATCAAGTTGTTCTAACCTAAGGACTATATAGTGACCCTCTTCAGCAAATTCACATTCTGCTCATGATTTATATGTTGCTTTTTTGTAGGAGCTATCATGCTTCTCATCCAGAGGACAACAGGAAAACTCTCTTTTCCACTTATACTGGTTCCAAAGGTCTGGTTGCTCTTAGAAACAGTCTCTCAAAAATAATGGTGGATCAATAATTATCACATACTGATTGACATACTGGTAGGAAAATAGATAGTAAAGAAAAAACGTGAACCACTACAATAACCCACTATCTAAATGCCAGTGCATGGCTGTAAAAAAATTCAACTAGAATAGAGTTCAAACTAAACTCTTTGATCTCCCAGTCTGTGGAAAATTTGTAATAACCATCCAGCAAACTTCTGGAGAGGCAAGGGAAAATTGGAAGTCAATGGCATTAATGTCACACAGGAAACTGTCTTTATGAAAAAGTTCAGGGTCTGCCTATACATTTGTCTATACAATTCATTCTCTAGCCTACTTCATGCTAACTTAGTCATTCAGCCAAGCCTGCAAAGAGTTTCTCTCCACCTCTCCCCAGTGCATAATATTTACAAGAAAGATTCTTTTAATTTCTGTCCTTCCTCTGATCCCAGAAGGAAACTTCTCCTTTCTTCAGTGAACACACTCCCATTTATGTTGCTTTGGTAATTCCCACTTCATGGTCTTCAAGTCAAAACTGTCATCTTATCTTCCAAGGAAAACCATACCAGGATGTATCTGGGGTATGGCACCAGTGACACTTAGGTGACCATGGAGTTTGCTGTCGAATGAGACCAGTCTATTGACTCTCAAATTAAGTCTGGTACCATGGCAGTGCTCTGCTAGAGCTGCAAAGCAAACAGCAACACAACAAAACTTTTGGTGAGGGTGGAAGAGGTATCACCAAACAACGCAGACTTTGAATATATGCAGGAAAGTTGCCCATTTGCCGTGGTTTAACCCGGCAGGCAGCTGAACACCACGCAGCCGTTTGCTCACTCCCCCCGGCCAGTGGGATGGGGGAGTGTCATAGTTTAACCCCAGCTGGCAACTAAGCACCACACAGCCACTCGCTCACCCTTCCCCCGCCCCATGGGATGGGGGAGAGAATCAGAAAAAAAAGTAAAACCCATGGGTTGAGATAAAGGCAGTTTAATAGGACAGCAAAGGGAGAGAAAATAATAATAATGATAACAGGATATATAAAATAAGTGATGCACAATGTAATTGCTCACCACCTGCCAATCGACGCCCAGCCAGTCCCTGAGCAGCGATCGCTGCACCGCGGCAAATCCCCCCAGTTTATATACTGAGCATGACGTCATATGGTATGGAATAGCCCTTTGGTCAGTTTGGATCAGCTATCTTGGCTGTGCCCCCTCCCAGTTTCTTGTGCACCTGGCAGAGCATGGGAAGCTGAAAAAGAAAGTCCTTGACTAGCCTAAGCACTACTTAGCAACAACTAAAACATCAGTGTGTTATCAGCATTCCTACTAAATCAAAACCACAGCAATATGCCAGCTATTAGGAAGAAAATTAACTCTAACCCAGCCAAAACCAGGACACCATTTCAAATGCTTTATAGGTTTACAGGTTTATTTCCTGATCAGCCTCATCTTTCTCCTGCCTTCCAGATCACTGCAAGGCACAGCTGCAGTTGTTCCAGGGCTCCTGGGGTCTGGAGGCAGCTCTTGTTGAAAAGGATGGACGTTCCTCACAAGGATCTTCGCCCCACTTGGAAATTCTCAGCCAAATGATATCTACACACCATACACCCCGAACCGCCTAATCTATGCTAGTTTAAACAAAGAAAGAGGAGAGAAAAGATGACTAATTCAAATTTCTACACAATATTTGCAACCACTGAGGCCTGCTGGTCCCACAGGTACCGAGCCTAAAAGAAACAACTAGCAGAAAAACTAAGGGCACAAATGTCTCAGGAGATATAATTACTACAAGGTGGAAGACTAAAGTATCCTAAAAATTTATGAAGTGAGAGACTGTATTTTTTTTTTTAATGTTGCTGTACCAGATACTTCGAGAGAAGAGCTGAGAATTCTTGTGCGATTTAGGCCCATCATGTTAATTATAATTGGTCTGTCAAAGATTTAAAAGTGCCTAAGCGATAGGTTTGAAAATGACATCAACAGCAGGGCACTAAGTTTAGTTTTGTAAAGCTGAGAAAATAAGCTCTAATAAAAGGGAACCTATTTACTCCATAAAATCAGTTCCAGTCCCTGGAGCTCTCACTTGAGCTCAGCACTATGTGCGAGAGTGGGAGGCAGTAGGACTGACTGAACAATATTTCCAGTTTATCCAACATTTTCCCTACCAATTGTCAGAAAACATAGGGGTACTTTCCCTCCATTATTCAAACAATTTTACCAAAGAGGAGGCTTCTTTATATATGCACACAATTTCATGTGCATTCAAATTCAAGCACTAGCTCTCTTCTATTCTATATTTTAGACCAAACCTATATTAGTCCGGAATTACAGCAGTACAGAGAAGGCAAAAACATTATAGGAATATTGTAATAATCCCTCAAACAAGAATCATAAAGCTAAAGAAATTCCAATTTAAGTTTAAATTGAAAAGAAATTCAAGTAAAATGTGATGCATGGAAATGCATTATTAAGGCACACAATACAATTTTTTCCTCTTTGAAAGGTGTAATGATGCCATTCAAAGTACTATATAAGAATATTTATGGTGCCACTAATTTTCAAAAACACCTGAGACCTGAAAGGGTTGTTTGTTGTGGAGCATTTTAGGTGAGACGAGAAATGTTTTGTTTTCTTTTTCTTATTCCTCACGTTACTAGTTGAAGCTAAAGCTTCAGATATTTCCTAGCTATGTATTTCCAGGCTTTTGACTATTTAGGTCTGATTTGCATTTGACTGCTTCTGGACTTTCTGTGTTTTGAGTGCTTGGTTCTGGATGTTACAGTCTCTTAAACTCGGTTGTTGGCATTCAGCACCAACAGCAGCCGCTGGCTTACTCCTTTTATAAAATGAGGTTTTCTTGTACAATTTCTCTTCCACAAATGAGAGCAGGCTGCATTTTCCCTCTCTCTCCAGAAGAGCAGAAAGACCCTTCCTTTCTGTGGAAGGGCCATGCTTCCTACAGCCCAGGGCAACAACATACAGTTAGCCAAACTCCAGCAACAACTGCACACCGAACGGAGCGCAACAGCCCCAGCAGTGCTCAAACCAACACACCCAAGCCCAGCAGACTGCAGCAGGGGACTTCTCACCCCCCTGTCATAACAGCAACTCAAAGTTGTGCGTGTTTGTGTGTCTAAGGACAAATAGGAGCACAGTACAACATCAAGCTTGCATTAATAAACAAAAAATTAGTTTGGATCCCTTGCTTGTATTACACCTATTTTGTCAGCATCACCCACCACGCAGATGAGAGCCCACAGAGAGTGCACAGAATTCCTGGGATCACTTGAGGCAAAGCCATCAGCTGCCGTGGGGCACTGACTTTCCATAGTGACCCACTTTCCATTCATTTTAGCTCATGAGACAACAATTGATTTATTTCTGCACTCCCTGGAAACCCAATTCTGTGCTCAGCCACCATTTTGGGGAGGATCTATCGCATCTTTCATATGAAACAAGTGGTAGTTCAAAACTCAGCCCTAACAGCAGAGTCACGACTTGCTGCTGCCTCTCCTCACCTCAGAGAAAATTCATCCAAGTGCCTTTCAAACCCAACCTTCTCTAGCTTGCATTCATGACCTGTTCCCCCCTCAGTTTTGACCTCACCCAAAATAGATCCCCTTGCCCACATTCACTTTATCCCTTTGTCCCTTTCAGCTGGATATATTTTACACACTGCTGCTGCTTAGTCTTATCTTCCATCACCACCCACCTCCCTCCCCTTTTTTTAAGTCATTGGCATGTTGCCAGCATCAAGGAAGAATTTGGGATATGGAATAAATTCATACATTGGCCTGTGCTAACATGCACCTTTTCAAGACAAAACTACCAGAGCTGCTTTTCTCGGGGGGAATCAGGTTCCTTAATCCCTGTTTCTTCATCAGTTCTTTCTCAGGAAACACTCCTGCAGGGAGCAGCCCCCAGTGAGGACAGGGGAATAACTGGCTCAAATATTGCCCTCAACTCCATGGGAATTTCACTCACTAAGAAATAAGTAAAACCTGAAATAACCAACAGGGAAAACCTGTTATCACTTGCCCTACTCTATTTTTGGGACCTCTGTTCAAATAGCCCAGAACTGTATGTACAAATTCTTTTCAGGAGGGTATAGATCTCCATTAAATATACTTAGAAGCTTTTCCAGATAAATCTTCCATAGAGAATGAACTTGGAGAACAAGAATTTCCATTTCTTTCCTCACCTCATTAATTAATGTGGGAGCATTGGCTGACTCCCACATACAGATCTGCTGCTGAGCCAGTTTCCCCAGGCCGTTCTGCATATCGAGGTTACTGTCACACATTACCAGATGCTTCCCACTTGTCTGAGGTTTTTTCCTGATCACTGATAGAGAGGGAAAAGTATCCTAAATTGGCCTTTTCCCTAATTTGACACAGTCACTCACATAAGTAGCCCACCCCTACACAGCCCAAGAAGATGCACCCCTACCACAGGGTAGCAAAAAGAAAGGTTCACATCCTCCTCCCTCTGCATACAAACCGTTCTCCGTGAATTCAGTCCTTGAATCAACATTTACCCCATCCTGCCTACAATCTGCAAAGCATCACTACTACCCTCAAACAGGAATACTTTCTAGCAGGAAAGTAGATCTCTTAGAAGTCTTCCTCTACCCTGGTTGTCGCAGGCACAGCAACCTTGTTTATACAATGGCTGGATATTAAGAAAGAAATAGTCTCTCTCCTTTCCCTAAAAACATCCCTCATCCTCCTCCTTGTCCTAGGATTCCTCCTTTTCATGCTCTCACAGGCGTAGCAGGCAAAAAATTAAGAGCCAGCAGTAAGTTTTCCTAAAAAGGCAGCTTCGGTTATCCCAGAATTATTTCTAAATTCAAAACTTGAATGTTTTCATAGTACCATTCCATTTTCTCCAATAGTCAAGACAACCGCCCAAGGTGTGGGACTCTTAGGTTTGAGTCTCTCTCCTGAACTTGTGGATTTTAACCCATGTCTTTCGCAGTCCCCAGCTGCACCCTGTCACAGTGCCCAATCATCCTGGGTCAGTCGAACCCAGTAAGTGTGTGCACAAGTCACCAAGGCAGACAGCTATTCCCTTGCTCTCTCAATTGATTTTTACGTATTCTGCATGAATAGGGATGGTATCACCAGGGGGAAGAATCCCTTGCTCCAGAGCAGCCACAAGACACATTCAAATCATGCTTCTCACAGAAATTTGCTGGTTTGTGTGAAGTCATGATGTCAAAGAGGTCACTGAAATAGTCCAAGAAATAAGTTGTGGGAGGGATTCATCATTTTAACCCAACTCATTTCAATAGTTAACTTTCCAGCACAGACCTGCAAACTGCGGCACCAGGGAGTTGAACCCCTTAGGCCAACTTCAAGCCTGAGGAAAACATGTTGTAGAACCAAACTGTCAGAGAAGAGCAGATAAGCTAGTCAGATGAAAGTAGAAGAGAGACAACTCCAACAACTGAGTCTGACACTAGAAGTTAAGACAAATCCACAAAACTTCAGGATTTCAGGATGACCAGTTATAATTTTTTTCTTTTTTTTTTTAATAGGATATTTAGTGTTCTTAGAGTTAAAGAGTTAAAATCATTTAGTTCATGTTACAATGCAATTGGAACATTTTAGATGGAAACAATTCCATATTAATAAGTGTAATTCCATATTCCTGATATGCGGAATTAACAGTTTAGGCTATTGTTCCCTCTCACACCATAATGGAGAGCATTACACCAGCAAAGGACCGTCTGGAACAATACACAGCCAGAGCCTTAGGGGATATCTGTTTGCAGACTTCACATAGTTTTGAGGGAGTGATATTTTAATAACAGTGCACAAGCATCTATCTTCCCAGATACTTGATCTGACTTGAACCATGACTTTGATATTGGTACTTACTGTTTTACTAGGGCCAAGTAGGCCTAAACAATGTCTTTTGAGTTACCAGTAAAAAGAAATAAGCAAATTAACAAGCCCATTTTCAATAAAGTTCAGAAATGGAAAAAGAATCAGCTTATGTTGCATGAATCTCCAGCTAGAAATTAAAATACCTGGACTTGGTTCAATTACATTTTGAATGTGATCCCCAATAGAACTCGGTAACCTTTAGGGTTTAATAACCTCAACTCATTTAATGTCCTTTCATTACGTTAGTGTAACAATCCAAGAGCAAGGTTTGAAAACTAAAACTGTATGCTTCCTCCTGGGCTTTCCCATATGTTCACCATCTTTAGCTCAGACTCCCTGGATACTCATGCCAAGTCTTACAAAACGTTCCTAGCAGAACAGAAAAACATCTTCTTCCACTCTAATTTATATATTTATTCTTTGTAAAGGAGGGGGGGGCGGAATTTAGTACTGCAAAGCAACACTCTGGGTATCTACAAAGATACAGCCTCATCTCAGGGAGAAAAGCTAAGCAGACCTCCTCATCTGGCCTCAGCAGTAGGTCAGAAAATGTGATAGGGTCCACACCTGAGACCGCGAGTTATTTTGTGATCTGGATAGCTGTCTAAACACAGACTGATCCCAAATCCGGCACTAAATAATCACACAGTAGAAAGAGTTTTTGGCAGAAGAATCACAGAATAAACTAGACTGGAAGAGGCCTTTGGAGGTCACATAATCTAACCCCTGCTCAAAACAGCACTAACTTGCTCTAGGTTTACAGCAAAAGGCCTATTTCACAAAAAAACTCCTGCAGCACCTCCACTCCCATCCTATACATTACGTAAATTCAAATGTTTTAATTTTACCATGTCACTTTTAGCACAAGTACAGCATTCTAAAACATTTGAGGACTCCGCGTTCATACCGATGAACTCTGACGTCAGGGCCTGCAGAAGAGCCCAGCCCTTAGAAGGGCAGAGCTGTAGCCTCGTAAGTGGGGGCACCCCGCTGTAGGAACCACTCTCCATTGACACAATGGGTGGGACGCACACCACCAAACGTGTCTACGGGGTTGATGACTGTAACACAGCCACCTACTCTCCCTCTAAAATCAGTGGAAAGAGATAAGCTTCTCAGGCACGGTTTATCTGACCCATTTAAGTGCTGCTCTAGGACAGCAGGAATTACACTCCAGAATCTTTTGACTGTCCTGATTTGATCTCCACTGACTGTAAAGGAAACTCTGTTGTAGACAGATGAATCCTAACCTATGACTGCCTTTACTCACAGCACACTTTTTAAACTAGAAAAAATGTGCATATGTGAACAAAGCAAGGCCAGATTGTACCTTTCAAAGCAAATACTACCAAAGGGAGGTTGTAAAGGGATGGGGATAGCTATAGCATTTTTCTACAGAGAATATATAGGCCTGTCCAAAAGACTATCTAAAGAAGCAAATATTTCTCAGAGATTCTTCCAAGTACAATTTTTGCATGCCCAAGCATCTGCTCCCCTTTACCAAGAAGTGTGAACACAGATTGCGATTCCACTGATTCTGCCCCCCTTGGGAAAGAACCAAATTCCCTGTGCTTTTGCCCTACTGGATACTTTCAGGAAAAATGCAGCAATAATAATAAGCGTTCCTTAATTGTTTTTCTAAAACATGTTAAAAGCAGACTGAATTCTTATGGGTCAGAAATAGTGTGGACAGAAGAACCTCCCCTCTGTGGACTGGCATCACTCAGTACAGGGCTCTAAGTCCCAGTGTGGTCATACTCACACAGATGGGTAACCTTTTTCTTCATGTCCCGTTATGGAAGGATCATGATATAGTTTCTAGACTGTACTAAATCCTGAACTGTTAGAAACAAAAAAGACCAAGATTCTTCTGACTCCCACCTACCAAACATTGAAAAACACTGCTAAATTTGTGAAACAACCCAGAAAGTTAATGTAATGCACTGAGTGCTAACGTACGGCGACTGTGGGGTGATGGTGGTTTTTTCCTGATCTTTTTATTTGTTCCTGTAAAAGCAACCGTAAGGAAATGGACCTCTTCAAAGTTCAAGGCCTGAAAAAATATTAGAGTGACCAACTTCTCCACTAGGAAATCAGAAATGCATGCAAAATATTTTTGTCCTGTTGGGAACCTCAGTGGTAAGAGGAGGTTGACTGAGAAAGGCACGGAGGATATTCCCTAGGCAAAAGCTTTTGACACACAGAAGCTGTTGCTATGCCTGATAAGGCTGTGAACAAAGAAAAGTGTTAAGCCCAGGTATTATCCACATACAGACTGCTTAAACTTAGCTACATAACATAACCACTAGTGCAATCACTCTGTTTAAGACCACAAAGGCAAGGTTACAAAAAAAAGTGTAGTACCAAACACCCCCCAAACATTAAGGATCAAAATTGGGATTTTAAGACTGATCCCTGCTCTGTAATAAAATAAAAGTGAAAAACTCAAGGTCCAGACACCTCAGATTTGATATAGGTTTAATTAAGACTGGAATTTAACATCTCAGACCTACGCTTAATTTAACAAAATCATAGGTGAAACACATATTTGTGAATCTACCAAAGGAAGTTTTGGACTTGAAATTACCCTGCCCCATGCCACAGGCCAAAAAAAGACAAAGCTCTGATAATGGAAAGCCCCAGATGAGGAACAAACATTTTTGGGTGCTACTGAAGTCATTTATGTATGGAAACCTGGTCAAATACACTGCTGAATTATTACCATATCTTGAAAGAAAGGAATTCCTCAACTGCGCAAAAATGAATTACCACTTGGGCTAACAAATGAACATTTGTGCAGCAATAACATCTAATTTATGTCACTGTCAAGTTCTCCTTAATTTAGGAGAATTTGATAACCTCATCAGATATTGCTGCTGTGAAGAAAATCTTTATTTGTTAATCCAAATGGCATCTGTTAGTGGGAAAAAAAAAAAGTAGACACACCATTCCTCAAAGATGCAATTTATATATTCCCTACCAGACATCATTTCAAGTAGTCTGAAGTTTAAAGAGGAGCTGTTTTGTGTTTCAATTAAGAAACAATTTGAGTCAAATGATCAGTACGCTTGCTCCTGAGGAGTTATATTCTCAGCACATATTTTTATGCATCCACAAATGGCATTTTGTGCACTCTAGTAAGCTGTTGTGTATATATAACAGGTAGCTGCATGCCAAGCTGCCCTGTGGGCAACAGCAAACACCATCTTTGTGCATCACACTCGGGAGCGCTGCACGCAGGCAAATGCCCCTACAAAGCCCGTTGATGCCAGTATGCCATAACAACTCATGACATTACCTCACAGTTTTTCATTCCAATCTCCTTCCCTCCCCTATTTACCCATACTGAAGACATAACAGTCCTGGCACTATTGTTTCAAAGTAGATAATAAATGAATCAGTTTAGGACTCCCTACAGGTCCTTTTCCGCACCCAAGCCATTAAGAGCAGTAAATACCCTCTTCAACTTTGCTAAAAGAGCAGACTGGTACAAGGGTGAGAACAGGGATAACAGTTGAGTATGACAAGACCCATATTTTAGTCAGGCATCAAGTACATTACAATATCATTTACACTTCAACCTCTCTCTTAATGGCTCTGCAAGTAAACAAACAGAAATGAGATACAATTTAAAAGTCACATCGGCCAAAAGCCTGTCTAAAAAAGTTTTGTTAATTTCTGTAACATAAGTAAGAGTATTTAGAATGGAAGAAGCATATGACTCTAGGCATACGTATACAATAGCTTAAGTCAATACAAGGCGGGCCAGGTAATTGTCATTACAGAAGTTGCAAGAGCAATTAACCTTATAGGACGATGACATTTTAAGTGTCTATAAACTGATATTCAAGATATTTCAACATCAAGGGCCCATATAAGACATCAGTAAAGTTTTCTTTTCTCAAGGTACTTTATGTTTAACCACACCACATTTCTGGTGATAACAGTGTAAGTGAAAAACAGACTAAAACGTGTACTTCAAGATTATCAATAAATAAAGTCAAAGTTTTCATTAAAAATACTTACTGTTATGAAAAGGTGATCTTTGAGATCTGTTGTTCACCTTGCTTCTACTAAGATAAAGTCTATAACAAGCCATTACAATTTGCTTTGTGGGGATTCTTAATATGACATTAACAGTACAGTTTACAAGTCTTCTATCTTAGTGTTGCTGTATGCTTGCATGTATTCCTTTTATTAACTTTCTTATCATTTGTGATGTTTTTAATAAAAGAAAACCAAGTTATCTTTATCTGTAACTGTAGCTAATAACCACACGAGACTGCAGCTGACGTGCTGAGGAGTCCCCAGCCTCAGGTTTCTCTCCTGTACAGCAAGAATGGCACTTCCTTATATTTCCAAACACTCAAAAGTCCCAAGAGAAGGAAAAATTAACACAAAGTACTGTGCCACAGCTCCTGAAAGAAATCTTGAGAGTGGAAAACATCTGACCCAAAGCTCAGGTGCGGCCATAAGAGGCGTGCAAAACCCTTCCATTCAGAAGCGAGCATAAAGAGACTGCTTCAGCTTCACAAGAATCAAATGGGCCACCGTGATCAGAAGGGGGAATGACTGCAGTGGCCTTCATGCTGGAATCTACCAAAGCATCACACAGCTGTCCAGAGAGCACAGGTGGTCAAATAATGAAGGACACTGAACTACCCAGCTCCGTACCAAGGAGTGTCTAGCCTAGCTGTTCTTCCACAGTGAAACTTCCAAGGAAGAGCAAGCATGCCAACACCTTTCAGCCTCCAGCGGGCACAAACAGCCTTTCCCATCTTACTCTTCAAGGAGCAGGTATATCCTGAACCCGATGCCAAAGCACGGGTCACCTACCAGCCTTTGAGATTCTCTGGGATATCAGAGACAGCCACATGGCAGACCTGGAGCAACAGCTGGCGGTCGGGTAGAATATCTTAGGTCATTTCAAATGAGACCACTTGTGGATGTATAGGGAAGTGCATCAAGCATCTCCATGATGAGAATTTAGATACCATATAGACACTTAAGCTTATCCAACCCTAACCCTGAATATGTAAGCCTGCTCTGTACTAGCCTCCAGAAACCCTCATTCTGGTGTTTAGGGCAGGCCCCAAGCATGGGTTTCTTTACTACAACTGTATAAGGATCCTTACAAACACTTCAAATCTTTCAGTCCAAACTGAATCCCTCTTAATCAAATGTTGGTGGTTCTAGGTGAAGTTTCTGTGGCTTCCATCTCCACCTCCAAAGCATCTTGCTCCTGCCCATTCAGATACAAAGGGCTGGTGCAAGGAACAAGGCCATACCACCTATACAAAGCAGAGTCCTCCTCAGTTGTCCATCACCCAGACACACCAAGTCAGTTGTTTCAAGTCCTGGCAACAGCCAAATGCTCTGTGGGGCTTGTCAGGATGCCATGAATTCTGAAGACTTCATTAAAGACTAGAACATTCAAATGGCTGCTTACAAGTGGAGAAACACGTGCTTTCAAAATTTTCCAACAACTCAGAATAGTTTTGCATGTCCTGAGCATTAAGGATCCGTATTTTCCATTTCCCCCTGAGCTTATCATCTTGTAAATTTATTAGGACAATTTAAACTAGCATCTACAAAATTAGTTAAGAGGCTTGTGGCTTTACTGGTACCTAGAGCATCCCTCTCAGGTGACTGGGCATTTTGCTGAAGTTGATTAAATTAGACCCATGAAAAGGAGCTTAGTAGGGCATATTTTGCTCTGTTATATCTATGCAGATTCACAAACCTTTTTTGCTTGAGGAATTAAAGAGCCTGAGGCTTAAGTGGGAGTTTACACCATTTTCTTTAGATTCTGCCCATACATCATTACAGTGAACTCACCAGGGCATTGACGAAGAGCTGTGCTGCTTTCCAGTGATGACTTCAGTGATCCTGGTCTCTCCCTACTTCCTCTATTTACAGCAGCATTATCAAGTTTAATTTAATCCATTTTAAAACTACAACACTTTCTTTTAGCAAAGTGTAACAAGAGTGTCCCTTTCAAGAACCGCATTAGGCATCATAGTTCAGTCTTCAATAAGAGATTAAAAGATGTGTGCTGAAGTTTAACCAGAACAAACCTTTTCATTATGAGTGGCCACATGTAATTCTGAATGGTTTTGGAAGCAAATTATTGACTTGTCTGGAAATACACATACAACAATTACAAGTTTATTACTACTGCTTGGTCAAATGAAAGAGCCTATTTATCCTGATTCCACACGAATTTCCTCTTCTCTAAAGAATTTGTCTTCATTACACTAAGACTAATCAAAGCTGCTCCGTGGTCGACAGCCTGAAGTTCTTCGACAATAATAAGTTTTAAAGCACAAATATCATTCTCCCCACATCAGTTGCACTTAAAGAACTGTATTTTTCTGGCTGTAAAGGCTGCATCTCTTTGGATAGGTCTGAATGATAATACACTGCATTCTACACAGTCAGAAAAGTTCAGTGAGCAGGGGAGAAAAGAAAATGGAAATAGAAAAAAGAACCCACCACTCTTCTGCAATATAGCCAAGTCAGTCACTCGCAGCAAATAGTCCAGCAAAGAATGTGGAAACTCTGACTTCCTGTCAGCTATCCATGTGATGCATCCAAGGCAGGCAATACCTGCTGTGGGCATCGTACAGCCCAACAAACTCTTGCTTTGATGCAATCTTACTTTCTGTGGCTTCCTTTATCCTGCACCAGGACTTCCACAAACAAACACTGTCATTATCAGCTGAGCAACAAATGGAGTTGAGGAAGGTGTATGCACATACAGAGGAGAAATGCAGTCCTGAGCCAGGAAGAAAGTTTCCAGAATTTGGCCACTAAATTTAGAACTCGCAATCAGAGTCCACCACTGAAATTCCCTGTGCAGCACAATGACTGGGGACTACAAGGGGTTTCCCTGGGGCTAGCAGACAAAGAAGAGAAAGGATATCTACATCAGTCAATAACACACTCTTAGAAGGGGGATACAGCTGAAATTTCTTAAATTTAAGTGCCTCAAAGGCAATAGTATCTAAGAAATCAACAGCCCAAAACTCTCCTGAAATTTCCTCATCCACTAGTATATGGACAACAAGGGCACTCTTTCCTGAAGATGGTGAATGCTGTGCAGGTAATGAAACAGTATTTTTGTATTGCACACCTCCCCAGGAAGTGCTGAATCTGGCTGGATTCAATGACCTTAGCTTGCCAACACTCACAGCTACTTCTCCCATTTTCCATAATGTTTTTAAATAAGGTCTGAGAGTAGCCTGTAGGACTACCTAGGACTAAGAGCGCAGTGTAGGTCATTCTGTATTTGTCGGAACTGAAATGGAGACCAACATATCGCCCACCGTACCTTGTAAAATACTTTTCAAATTCGCTTTGTGGAATTTCAGAGTGTTTCCCACCACAGAAGGCCAACCTTCTTACACAAGTCCCATTTTTCCCAGGCTAACTATTAGTTTCACCATGTTATACTCTTCACCCAACAGAGGGTGAGTTCTAGTTCAAGCTCTTTTAGATTCAAGTTTAATTAGCATCCTATCCCAGGAAAATTACCCCATGTAAGTGCTGATATGTCAATATGCCACATACTTCTTGACCTTCCTCTGAGAAAGAGAGGAAGAAAAGTCATTTTTGTGGTATTTCAAAGGAAGAACACCACATACACATGGAAAAACTATACACTCAACCATAAAACACAAAAGATCTCCACATTTGACAATGCAACAGCACCTGCACATTCAGGTCAGTGTTTTCAGTGGCTACTAGTGTTTGTTTTCCTGCATAAACACAGGTTTCTACTAGTTATCTGCAAGTTTGTTTAGCATCATTTTGATTTGGAAAAACGTTAAGACTGTTTGGTTGCACAGTGAAATTAGATTCAATACCACACTATTTTCAAAGGAAAAACAATCACACCCTAAACTCATATTTGATCTTTGAAGCTATTTACCAGGAAAAGCAAAGGCTTTTTCAGCATGACTCATTTGTTACCATAGAGTGAAAACTGTTCCAGTTCCTCTCTGTCACCCTTATACTCAAGTTTTATAGCAACCTGAAGTACTAACCAAATCTCTGCATGCAATTCTCCCGTTTTACCTCTTATGTGACCATTTACACTTGGTGCTTACTAGCTGCAGAGTTAGTCACAGCGTACTCCATCTACTTTGCCCTGGTGCTAACGATTACATGGAAGTTCAGGACTCATCTTTCTAATGACTGAAGATTTAAAGGCTGGTTTGGGTTTGAGGTTTTTATTTATAGCCACTGCCTGTCCTTTACTAACTGGCCATCTGTCCTGGTTTCAGCTGGGTTAGAGTTACTTTTCTTCCTAGTAGCTGGCATAGTGCTGTGGTTTTGATTTAGTAGGAGAAGAATGCTGATAACACACTGATGCTTTAGTTGTTGCTAAGTAGTGCTTAGGCTAGTCAAGGACTTTCTTTTTCAGCTTCCCATGCTCTGCCAGGTGCACAAGAAACTGGGAGGGGGCACAGCCAAGATAGTTGATCCAAATTGACCAAAGGGCTATTCCATACCATATGACGCCATGCTCAGTATATAAACTGGGGGGATTGGCCGGGGGGCAGCGATCGCTGCTCAGGGACTGGCTGGGTGTCGGTCGGCGGGTGGTGAGCGGTTGCATCACTTGTTTTCTTTTCCCTGTGTTTTGTTTGTCTCTCTCGTTCTCCTTTTCATTACAATTATTATTATTATCATTATTATTACCATTACTATTATTATTATTATTTTATTTCAATTATTAAACTGTTCTTATCTCAACCCGTGGGTTTTCTTACTCTTGCCCTTCTGATTCTCTCCCCCATCCCACCAGGGGTGGGGGGAGGGTAAGCGAGCGGCTGCGTGGTGCTTAGTTGCCAACTGGGGCTAAGCCACGACACCATCTAATACTAATGTCATGTAAGGTACCATCCAAAGCTATGACTGTTATGATGAGATTACCTAATAAGTGTCCCTAGGCTTTGCTTAGGACATTTATTGCCCTATTACCTGACTGCAAGTTTGATTTGAAAGTAATGCAGTAGGAAAAGCTTTAATCACAAAAAGAAAGTATCCAAGCACATCTGGGTCTTTTCATTTTGTTTTCACAATGGATGTATCTCTCTTAGCACCTATATCACACCACCTTCTGGAAGTAAACAAGTGTGAGCATGAAGTGAGATCAGATTTTGTCGCTTATAAACTAGACACAAACACACACAGAGCACACTCTTGTACAGAAACATTTACAAACAAATAAGCAAAGGGCAAAGACCACAGTTTTCAATAACAAAGTGTATGTGATTCATGTGTCCTCTCTATGAACTCTGTGCAGTAGTGGGTGTGCATGTGTGTGTTTTCCAGAGCATGGGATGGGATGCGTCAGTCAGAAGAAGGTCATGGGCCTGAACGCTGACAGCCACATGGCATGTAGAGCACACAGCCCAAATATTGAGATTGGGACTCTCCCTCAGGCGTAAACGACCCAGCAATCTTAGTGCCAGCAAGTACTGGGGTCCTGTCAAAATGAAATTATCCAGTGTAGGCGCAGCCTGGAAAACAAATCAAGTATTGACATCTGCGTTCAGAACATCATCCAGAAATGTCTTTTCATATAAAGAGTGCAATACCTGACTTTCATGTGTCATCGCTCTCCTTTTCAGAGGAGAACCTAGGCTATTCAAATCTCCATTGCTGTTTGTTGTTCTTCAGCACTGATTTTCATTTCATTAGTTAACGAAGGCTTCCTGATGCTAAATATTTATTAAATTCTGCCACTGTCTATTTACCTTCCTGGGAGCTTCACAAAGGCCAGAATCTGCCTCTGAACAGAAGCAATACATCTTATGAAAAGGGAGTTGCTATTCTTCGTACGCTACACCTCTGAACTGTGTCCTCTGGGAACAGACATGGGGCTGACCTGCTCCCTTTAGTCACAATCTTATTAAAAAAAACAAAACAGGAAAAGGCTGAAACTTGTTGTAATGTTCTCTAAACCTCTGCTTAGCTGGAAGAAAGGGGCTGCATTCAATTAATATGGGTTCCAACTGAACAGTTATATGAGCTAAGACCTACCCTCAGGGAGTCAGGAGGTCTCTGCTCATCCAAAAGCTGTGGCTGCCTCTTCCTCACTAGCCAGTATCAACAGTGAGCTCTTTCCTCTTGGGTCTTTAAGTTGCTATTATGCTATTACACACAAACCAGCTTCAAGTCTCTTTTTATACCTGGTAAAGCAGCAGACCTTTACAGGTCACCTTCAGCTCTTCTCATGTAGTCTTGATTAAAGCAAGTTGGTGCTGCCTACCTGTAAAACTTTTCCAGACTCAAGGCTTCTACTTCTTTTCCTATTTTAGAGATGCTGATGCATACGTTTTTGTACTCCCAAATTGCCGACACTCATTGGCAATCCTAAGTCGCCTGTTTAACAGTTTGTACAGAGCGCAGCAGCTAGTGCTCCAACACTGTGATGACTCAATCGCACGGGGTGGCTGTGAACTCCTTGCTCAAGTTCTCTGCAGTGCCAATACATGATTTGCCTCCTAGCTAACTTTTAAGTGCTGCTGTTCATTATAGATTCCACATCTACCCCGTACGCTCTGGGAAAAGGCATAAAGCTGTAGGCGCTGTTTTGCTGTGAAACAGTGAAATGGAGCCTTGCTTGTGCTCGCACGTAGATTTCACACCCAGGCACGTAACTAATCTAAGGCTTTGCGAACTCCTGCTAAATGGTAGCAAGCTGCTTGATTCCAAACATGGACAATCTCAGTTGTCCCAGTGCATAGAGAGGGAAGTCTGGTAACACAGCTTTTCCATCAGCAAATCCAAACAGCTCAATTTAAGGGAACTACTTCTAGTTATCTTCATACCCAGAGTGTAGGATTAAAAAGCACCAGAAATTTTTCATGTCTCTCACTTTCTTTGCTTGAATGCAAATTCCAGATTTCTGCTTTAAATATTTCTAGCTTAGGTATAGCCCGCTGCTGACCGACTTGTTTTTGGTGCTTCTCTCCTGATTTGCTCTATAGGACATGCAAGTCTTTCTAGTTGCAGCTGAGCTTTTTCAGTTGCAGGTCTAGGTTTGGATGTGTTTGGCTCTGAATCATTCCCAGATGCCAGCTAGGATAACAGGTCCTCCAGAAAAAGGTTTGTCTTTGCGCCTCAGTTGTTGCCTGCTTTCTGACCAGACACCACTAGATTGCTTTGGTAGAGGCAGTATTTTATGGCTGAAGTAGCATAACAAATACTAGGTTTACATCTCTCTACATAGGCTTCAGTAATACCACAGAGCAGAAATGCCAATCAACATATTCTGTATTCAGCAGAGATCAGTGCCTTAGGACAGGGAACCAGAAGTACTGTTAGAAGGACAGACATGAAACGGCAGGATGGAAGATGCTTGCTTGACAACTACCAAGATAAATCTAGTCTTTGCACCAGGCTTGTGTGCTGTATGCCTCTGAGGCATAACATTTCCAGTGTAGATTTATTTGGAAAGCTTACTCTATGGTTACAGATCTCGCATTTCTGCACAGACCTGGCCTTAAATATTGCTTTAACTAGTGGTTTTGGTCCTTTCTTGATCATTAAATTCATTTCTAAGAGTTAAAAAGTGTGAGTGAAAGGCAGTTTCTGAAAAACAGAACTCAATATCCATATAGAAAGTAGGTTTCTGGCTCTTACTAATGCACCCTTCAATCTTAAATAATAAAGCTAATAAGTTCTCTCCCTTCTTCAGAACAGTTAGACAAAGATATCATCCAGAGTCTACAAAATGGGCCTTCAAAGAAATCCGTTCTGCAAAATAATAGAAAAAGTGATGCTGACTGATGGATGGGAATCAGTTAAACTGATTTCTGGGACACATTATGCATTAATAAATCAGAGACTGTGTGTTCATTGAAAGAAGTGTAGGAGGCATGTTAAAAACTTTTAAGAGAACAAGAAAAAAAAAGTTAAACATTATATTGCAAAGGAACCTACAGTAGGATTAACATTAAGATCTTTTTATGAACAATAATACTGAGCACTTACATGAAGATCAAGAAAATAGACATCTCCACAGGAACTCCTGCAAGTTATTTTTTGTTTTAGAAGACACTGCTGCTTTTCACTGCACTTAACATCAACCCTGTGCTATTTCTGAAGCTCTCTTGCCCAGCCCACAGCAAAGGCTTAGTTCCAACACTGATCATCAATTATAACACTACAAAAAAAAAAAAAAAATCCCCCTGTTTAGAAAGAACACGGTCCCAGAAACTGAGAGAATTTCTGCACTGAAAGTAAAATCAAGCACATGCCTCAGCCATGGGTCCTGAGAGTTGCACACTTCAATGTGAGCAAAAAGAGAGGTTTGCACTTCTGAGGACTCAGGTTTACAAATCACCTCAGTGCTATCTCCACCCTCCCAAGCGGCTGGCTGGACAAGTTAAGTTTAAAAAGTCAGGAGAAAAAAGTGTCTCAACCTGAAAAAAATTTGAGCCCTTGCAGCTCTCGGGAACAGGGGACTCGTGTAGGCAGATAAACTTAACCAGGTTGCTCTTCCTCAGCATCTTGACTGCAGATGTAGGAATCTAGGAAAAGACTTTCTATATTTTAAAAACACAACACGTTTTGGGGTTTGCTGCATTCAGGCAAAACCTATTTATGCTGCAGAAGTTGGTTTTTTTTTTCTTCCCCCTCAAATGCAAAAAAAAAGAAGATATGTTTCCTCAGACTCATTTACAGAGTAAGCCTGTTGCTACTAACACATTGAAGGCACTGTTAGAGGTTAGAATGCAAAATGATTAAGACAGCCAGAGAGCAGCTATATGCTGGGGAAGCAATGTTTCAGTTGATAACACAAGACTGCGCTGAAGTCTGTGAACACAAAACATGCTGTTCTGTCAATAAACCCTTACCCTCTTTTCCTTCTTTGTTCCAGCTCAATTACAAACTCTCAGAATGGATGTATCATGGTAGAGCAGGCTTATATATCAGTAAGTTAAGGTAATCGAGCTCAGGTTCAGCCATGAAAACCTCCATGATTTCAGTAAATTGGAAAAACCATAAGTGAAAACAGAATGTTTACTGCATTTTCTGTTGTTGTAATGTTACAAAGCAATCCTCATTTAGGCAGCTCCAGATGCCAGGTTACTTGCAGCAGTGGACAGGTTACAGCACAAAGAAACACATATTAATTGAAAGTACTCCTGTTTCAAAAGCATAACATCACTATGGTCTATGCATTTTAACAGAGCAGTTTGTGTTGTACCTTCTTCCTACAGCTCGTAGAAGATGCATTTTCTAGGAAGCCAGAAGTTAGGCAGCATTCTTAAGATGAAGGGCATGCTATTATATTAATACATACTCAATAAAACATGATCAGGGACAGCTAAACAAGAAATTAAGAAATAACTTGTAAGACTTATAAATAATTGAAAAGAGAATGTTCCAAAGTTTTGATGTGTCATAAAAGCTAAGTTTAGAAGGTGAAGAAATTATTTCAATTAAACAGAACAAATGTCAG